>JAPDSC010125697.1:80911-106971 GCA_026290005.1 Latrodectus geometricus
ATTTTGTCCGATGCCAGGAGTAATACTGTGATACTATAAAACGTAATCCATGAAGATTAATCTTTTCAATACTTATCTAAGTCAGAATTTTAGTGTTAAGTATATTTCCTCTTTCTAAGCAAGGCATCACGATATTTTCCGATGAATAAGTGTTCAGATGAGAAAATAACTGTCTAATTTATATTCTGTTAATTGCATTGTACGTGTTAGCAATGTAGAGGCTTTTTACAATGTATGAATGATTTGAAAAGATAAGCATTTTCATTTTGTCTAAATTTATCATGAGTACCGTGTTTTCTTGGTATCATAATTTAATAGCCATCAGTATATATATGTATATATATATATATTTTTTTTTTATATATATGATACATATTTGTGATATAGGTATACAGGTTTTAATATGGCAAGTAATAGAGTTTGGATTCCTTGAGGCTAATATAAAAGTGGCTTTATCTTCCTATTCCTCAAACCATAATCTGACAATTCCAGCTGAATGAATCGTCGTTATTGAAAATTCCGATTTCTGCAGAAAACAAAATTTGTATTACTGGATAGATATGATCTCTTTATTCTTCTTAATTATTCTTCTTTTTAAAATTATAATTTACCAAACAGAATTCCATGAGGATTTTACTCATATCACATAAATCTACCTATATGTTTGTTTTGGAAGAATACCATCACGACCATGCATTTACAGATTACTTACAGATATTCTTTTAAACGTGCAAGTATTTGGTGGTAGGGAAATGCTTGCATATCATAATTTGTAGATTCACATGCTTCAATAAAAAGAAGTCACAATTATTACTATATATTTTTTCATTATTCCTATGTTTGTATTTTTTATAAAAAAAGCAAAATTACTTTAATACTCAGTTGTCATTATTTTTTTTTGAGTTTTTATTGCAAATTTTCTGGTTACTGTTTAAAAGTATGTTATTTTAAATTCAGTGAGATTTCGGAATATCTTAGATCATTTTTTGACGACCATTACATTTATTTACTAAGCTAAATGTTTCCACATACAAATTATATTTTCTTATTTAAGCAAATAATTCATTCTTTGAAAGTTAGGCAATCCTAAGTAAATATAAAATATGCATTTTGAAGTAGATTTTAAACAAAAAAAATTAGCAAAACAGAAAATACTAGATACTTAAAGTAAATATTTCCGAAATAATTTGCTATATCTATAAATATAAGCAAACTTTAAATGCATTATTTTTTGGAAACTAGCCGACTAATGCATAGTTACCAAATAGTTTATCGGATTATTTTTTCAATTGCACTATTTTGTTTAATCTTTTATTATTAATAGTTGTTTGAAATATATTTTATAATGATGGGCTGATGTGTGTTAACAGAATGATTTGAATAAAGCATTACATCATTAGGTTTTTATATTTTAGTTTTACAATTAAATATAAAATATAATAATATACAAATTATGATATCACATGAATATTTACTTGATTCAAAAATATCATTTTTAGCTGTCTTTAACAATTAATAATTTAGTATCTTGAGAAATGGGGTTATTCTTTAATTCACTTGTCATCTATCACATTTAAAATCTTTATTATATGCTTGTGACATTGATATTCCTTAAATATTACAAACTTTAAAAGTCTTATATATTAAAAATCAAATTTTCCAGTGTTCCTTTGGTTGATTTGAGAAAAAGAAGCATTTTTGCATCGTTAGAATAAAACTGAGATTCAGACACATTTTGTAAATTAACAAATGTTTTATTGCTAAATTGTATTAAAAATATTTTTATTGTTACATTTTTCAATAATATTTTAATAGATTGCATGTAATTATGAGTTTATCATTTTTCATTCATAGATATACATAATTTTAATTAACCAAATAATTCCAAAATGAATTACTAAAATATAAGAAGAAAACTTTATTTATATGACACACAAATATACGTCATTCAAATCATAACTTTATATTTATCTCAAATTTACAATCCTTGTATTGAGTTTTTTTAATTGTTTCTTTTTAATGATGCGAGTCATATATAAATTTTAAAATTTTAATTATTAATAAAATTACAAGTTCATTTTAATAATAGCATCTTTTTTTACTTACTCATTTAAAATACTTTGTAGCTTTAATTTCATAGGAAATATCTTAAATTTATCTAAAAAAATTAAAATTAGCTAAAAAATGTTAATAAGTTATAAACAAAGTTACTTGTACGGCTTAGGATATAACGCATCTCATCTTTTGATAACAAATTTTCTAACTTCCTTACAAAATTATTTATTGTACTAGACATTAGAATACTAGTACTTTATGGAAAAAAGTACTACAAAAAGTAAAAGGGAAGATTACATCATATTTTCGAAACACAATCAATTTCCTAGAAAGGAATTTTACTTCTTTAACCTTTTAAAATGAATTATCTTAAAAATTCCATTTGGTTTTTCAAATATATATATATATAAATCCTTTAAAGGGTTCACTAAATTTAAGTGTATAATAAATTCTTTTTTCACTCTATAGTAAGATTTTAATTAAAATTTTTATTTCTCATTTAGATTGAAAGCTGGCATTCATGCACTTTTATAATTTCAAAATTTTTATATATAAAAATAATTAGAAATAAAATTCTTAATTGAAAACTGAAATTTTAAAAAAGTAGAAATCAATTTAAGCTGTGTGATTTTTCAATTATATAACCAAAACATTTTAGAAAAGTTTAAAATATCAAACCATAAAAAAATTTCATTGCATTAAGTGATGGTTATGCAATGAAAGATTATCATGCATAATGAGATTTTAGGAATAAAATAGTTTGTAAAGTATATTTAGTATACTGTTCTTTTCATGACTCAAATAATTGTCCTCAGTGTATTAAAGCCAATGAAATATGGGGAAATTTTATATGAAAACAATTTTATCCATTTAAAATTTCAGCTAATATAATTTAATCACAATTTCTAAGCTTGAATAGTTAAACCTTAAATATTTGAAATTGTTAAGTGGCCTAGTTATATTATCCAAGATTATGTAATAAAAGAACCATATTTTTTTTAAATATAAGAATCAGTTTCTAAAACATTAGAATTATTTAAGAACCAGTATGACACTGGGTATTGGACATTCTTCCAAAACATCCTAAAAAGTAGATAATTATTTTGATATTTTTCAAATATTAAACTTTAGCAAATTATTAATCATGAAATTAAAATTATGATCACTTTTAATTACAGCACTGAGAATATCATGATTAAATTGTATCGAGCATATTAACTTACTCACAAACTTTATTTAAATTTTGAATAATTCATTTGATTGAGATTATACATTTAAATTTTTTAGTGATAATTTATAGATATTGACATTTAATTGTAAGTGATTCTTTTATTATGTTACATTTTAGTTTTGAAGTAAAAAACTATAGCTATTGTAAATCATACATAAATTTATTCATAACATAAATTAGTAATATTTTGTAACTTTAGATAACTTATAATTGTATATAATTAAGATTAATAACTATACACAATTATGAATAATAGCTATATTTTGATTAAGATTAGAATAACAATTTATTAAAAATATTTTCGAATTTTACTGTAGATTGCTAACAATTTCATCTACTTCGAGCCAATTTTGTTTAATAATGCTATCTTGTTTTTAGTGTTTGTCATTAAAGTCGTAATCATTTACAATGTGTCGCGTTCCTTAATAAATTTTGTAGCTCGTAAAATATTTGAGAATTTTAAAAGCTAAGTTCTTTAATATGAGTAAGTAAATTATTGTGATAAATTATATGATATTTGTAAATTAAAAAACATTTGATGAATGCTATCCAAAAAAATAATAAAATAAAGATGTAATAGAAATTGTAAATTACAAACTGAATTTATATTTTCTGAATTAATTAAATTTAGATGCATTATCTATGAATAAATAATAAATATAATTAATAACATTTATATATTAATATTTTTAATACGAAAATTGAATTGTAGCTTCTACAGAGGAAAAAGTTATCTTGCAGTTGTTCCATGCAAATAATGTTAAATGTAAATTTATTCATGTGAAGAATATTAAATTAAAATATTAATCATATTCCAAGAACATAGAACAAGAATATTTATGTATTTTTATCAAAGCGAAATAAAGTTTTACATACTATAGGAATAGTTAGAAGAAAAATTAATACACTAACTGTGTACCTTCAGTTTGAAAAATTTTAGGAAGCAAATGTTAGTGGAAACCGAAATCAGTAATATTGAAAATAAGGTAATAAATTGTATTATGAAATAGTCTAATGCAATGTTGATTATTTATTACTCAATAAATACCAAGCAATTCAAAATGAAACATAAATAATTTTTTAAGTAACATTATAATTTTATTACGATATGGCTTAGTTATTAATTGAAAGGTTTGATATAAGGACATGAGCTACAGTTAAAATTTAACTATTATTGTTTCATATCTTAAAATCAATACCTCTTTTTGTAAGGATGTTAATTGTGATAATTTAACAGTACTGTTTCATGAAGGATAAGCTGGAGGCTGAATGATTCTCTGGCTCAGTACAATAATTCATGGGTTTTATTCTCACAACGAATATAGATTGTAGTAATAATAAGCATTATCGTCTAAATTATAACTGAATAAAAGTCATAATGTGGGAGAGGTGACTTTAGATTTTAAACAAACTAATTATTTTAGTGGCATGTGCTTTAGAAGTTGTATTTAAAACTCATTTTTCTTATAACTTTCAGTCATTTATATAATTTTGCTTGTTAGGAATTACTTCCTCATAAACATAGCATGATAAATTACGTTTAAAAATATCAGAATTTATATTTGGAAAAGTTTAAGCTTACTTTAGTTATCTAGATTCAGGAATCATTACAAAAATTATAATTATCATTATTCAATAAAGTATAAAAATGCAGAAAAATATAGTAAAGTGGAAATTTTTCAGTATTTCACACTTATTTAATTAAAGTATTACATTTTCTTATTTTATTTTCTTATATAAATTATTATTTATTACATTAGTTAACTGTACATTAAATAAAATGGGAGCAAAAATTTTGAGCAAAATGTCTTAAATATTTAGTTGAAACAAAAAAACGCTGTTTACAATTTTTGATATACATTTGCAAATGTTTAAAATTAAAGACAACAACTTAAATTGCTCTTCTGCGACATGATCAGAATTCTAAACATAAACGCATGTATAAAAATAAAGTTCCATAGAAAAACTAAGATGAAAAATGTGAACAAAAACAAAATATAAGTATCTGGAGTGAACACTGATTTCAAATGTTGAGAGAGTTACATTAAGTATTTATTTAATTTTATGTTACTAAGTACTCTATTGTAAGGGTTTTTTAGAGAAAGAAAGAGAGAGATTGGTTTTTAAGAAAAAATAAGATATATTCGACAGAAATTTTATAGTATGACTTGAAAAAGAGTATTGAATGCTATTAATTGTTTGAAATGTACCAAGTACTAATATCATACTCGTTTTCATTTAAAATTTTCCTGATTTGGAAAGGAATATTTTTCTTTTTTATCTCAAAAATCACATTAATTTAAGAAAGCGTATTCTTATCTTACAATTTTAATATTCCATCTGGGAAATTCTTATTTAAGAACCTGTCAAAATGCTGATAATTTTGATCGGCATATATATATATATATATATATATATTCTTTAATTTTCTTGTGCTTGATTTAATGTGCCTGTCATCCATATTTCCACCATTATAAATTATCGTATTGAAATAATCAAAAAAACTAATTAACTAAATTTAATTGAAATAAAAAAGTTTTATTTCAATGTTCAGTTTGTGGATTCAATTGTCACTTTATTCTATGATATTTATAGATTTTAGACATCAATATAAAAGTTATAGCTCACGGGTTGCAGATCTGGGTTGACGTAGCTCTAATGTGTATAAAACCACAGCAAAACAATGAACCAAGTCATTAAAATATGAACAATAACATATTTCAGTTATTAATGCTTAGACTGAAATTAAGATGTTCAATTTCAGTATAAGTATTCGGAAGAATATAGAGGAGTATGTTACTTTTTTTCGTAATAAGAGAGAAAAAAAGATATTTCTAAATTATTTGTGGAATTCTACGCAACTTCATCATATTTAATGCTTTGATTACAAATCTATATAATAAGATTTCTCAAATTCTGTATGGGTCTTTTTTGTTAGTTGTAATCAATATTTTTGGATTAATGCGAAATCTGAATACGTTTCGTAATGTTAATGCTTAATGTAGTTCCTGTTAATTTATAGTTTTCCCTATTTGGGAAATAATTCCTTTTTTGTAATATTTTAATTAATAAAATTTCAAGGAAATTAATTAATAAAATTTCAAAATCTTAATCCTTCTGCTCAAACCAATACTAATCTCTTATTGTCTCAAAATAGATTTTATATCAAAGAATTTCTATTATATATTATATTTTCATTAGTCTTGTATTATTTTCTTTATTTTCATTAGTTTTAAATATTTATTTGAGTAATGTTCTCATATTTTTTATGATTTTTTTTGACTGCAAACTAATTTCCTTATACGTTTATGTTTTCCAGAATTATTTAAATTATTTATTTGTATTCTTTAACTTAATGCCTGTTTTAAATGTACCGACATATTTTATACTATTTTCTAAGATACATTTTTTTAAGAACATAAGTAACATTTTTAATTGCAAAAAATTTTAATACATAATGATTTATTTCCTTAAATAATTTTTATTTAATAAATTCTCTCATAAAAATTCTTACGTTTTATTAGAAAAACTATACAAAAATTTCATTTTTCAGATCTTTTAAGTGTTAATACTTCATTTCTTAAGAAATAATAAAAATATTTTGATTTTTACAAACTATGTACTCATAATTAAGCAATTGCAATTGTTTTAGATTTTGCAGTTACTGTAATTCAAAGACCTTTAACTAAATTATTTCTTTCATTGAAAACCATTTTACAAATTTAATATGTTTAAAATAGTTCACGAAATTCAAGAGTTTCATTCATTTTAATTAACTTATAAAGGATTTAAATATTTCTTAAAATTGAAGAATGTAATTTTTGCCTACTTTAGAAAAACATAATTTCCCACTTTAGAAAGAATTCTTAAAATGCAAGAACCATATTTTAGGAAGAAAAAATATATCTTAATTCCTTTTTTACTTAATTTTTTCTTAATGTTATAACTAATTTACCATTTATATAAATATATATTTCAAATAAATTATTCTAATTAATACTATTTACGCTTGTGAAATATTTAATGAACTTTCTAAAAGTTATTTGGTGAATTTTAAATTTTTCACTTTTAGCACAACAGATGTTAAAAATTTTAGAAATACATTTCCCGAAGCACATATATACATTACCCGAAGAATTTAGGTAAATATTTTTAATATATAGAGAATAAAGATATATTTTCGAGATTAAAATTCCAGTTTAGTTTTAATAATGCTGGGTAGTATTTTAATCTTATTAAACATATTTTTTCATTCATCAATTCATTGTGTAAGATATCCCGTTTTGTTTGGTAAGTAATTATAGAGTTTTGATTCTTAGCAATTCATTAGTTCAAATCTTCCATAGACATATATGTTGGCGTGTTGGCTAATATATGGCATTAAATGGCGTGGAGATTATTTAAAAATGAATTCTCAATTCACTTTAGTACTCAAAGGCAAAAATAACGTAGAGTGACGAATCAAACTTTGGATATGATTTAATACAACATACTAGAGAATTATATGCAATTACGATAAATTTAAAAATCAGAATTGCTAAATTACATAAGAGTTTAGTAAGTTAATTTACTTACTACTTAATTACTATTTAAATTTTATCAAGAAAGACATGGATGTGGATAGTAAATACTAAATGATCGACAAATCCTTTTTAAATTTATTTATTGGCATCACGATTCTCAAGGAAAAATATTTTTGCACTAACCGTTATGTTCAATAAACATTGAGTTCATTTACTTTAAATTTGCAATATGAAATTGGGTTTAAAGTTTAGTTGAAACTTCAAAAGCCTTCTTTTAAGCTGTAGTTAAATTCATGTTAATTTATATGGAATTTGAAGCTCTTTCCCTCATTTAATAAATAATTTTAAGCCTTCCTGCTAGATTTATTAGATTTTATGAAATTAGAAATCCTGAGCCTACACGAAGCATATTCACATTTTCTTTAATATGTATTATTGAATTAGAGAAGACTATAATAATTTATTTGTAATTCATTTGTCCAAAATATAGTTACTTCTGCTTTAAAATTGCTGTTCTAAAAATTGTACTGATAGCAAAAAGTAAAACTTGTAATGATGTATAAAAACTTAAGCTACCTAAAAGTAAACCAGAGAATAGTATAAATAAAAAATGAAAAAATCAAATAAAATAATATTACTATCAATTCCACGTTAATAATAAACAAATATAAGTACTTTTCAATAAGTTCACTATTAATGATTTGAATAAATTAGAACGATAACAAGTTATAGAATTCGAATTTGAAAAATTTAATTTTTTTAATCTGTGTAATAATTTCAACCTGTTAAAATATGTTTTATAATTTAGTAAACTTCGTAAAATTTCTATTTTTTAATTTCATGTGTAATATTTAAATTTCCAATTGTACTGGAATATTTTTTAAATATTTTTGATATTTATCTATACAAATACTTTGTAATTTTACTGATAAATATTATAAAATTATGATAGTTTTGAAAATTATTTAATATTTTTAATATTGAACATGTTTTAATATTTATTTAAAATATAAACTCTAACATAAATTTATTCGTTTCAGTTAGTTGGATAATTTATTTTTATTAAGTTTCTCTAAATTTGTATTTTTCTATAGAAAATTAATTCTGATAAAAAAAAAATTAAGTTATAAATAAAATTTTTCTGGAAAAATTTCTCTTTATGTAACAAGTAAATATATTTAATATTTTACTTCTTTAAGACTTCCAAAATGTTTCTTGTTATATCTCTAAACAATATTAAACTAACATTAAAGTATAAAATGATTTAAGACTAGCGTATAAAAAAAGTTGACATAATGACAACTAAAAGTTATCTTTTACACCTTTTAACCACATGGAAATTTTAAGATAATGATCTTTCACTTGTACTGTATTTATATCCATAAACATATTTGTCAGATTTAGGTATACAACATTTTATCATCAACTACTATAGTGTGTGACTATATATTTGTTCAATGCACATAAAATACTTGTGCTTAAATTTGTTCATCCTAATTTTATACTGGAATCATTTACTTGTACATAAGTATTTTCTTCAAATATCACCCAAAATTTTAAAAAAATGTATTTAAAAATATTTCATTAAAATAAAGAAAATGTAAATACGAGTTTAAATGAAAATACATACACAAATATTTGCTGCCTTTTTGTATAAAAGCTCCCAGAAATAATACAAATATTTTATCACATAGGAAAGAAAATTTTATCATGCAAGTTAAACTAAGATAAAAATGGTGTTCAAAATTAAAAAAAAAATTGCGTATTTAGTAAAAATTCTTGGAAAAAAAACTGAATCTAAATGTCAAACCATTTCTTTGAGACAAAAATGCAAATCATGTATGTAAACAGGCTTTATAAGTGAACGTTACAAAACACGCTTTACGTCCGCTAGCTCATCATGCCTAACTTTCTTGTTTTGATGCAGCAATATAGATTGAAATTGTAATAGAAACAATGAATTATCACCAACATTTATATGATGGAATGAGGTGGCAAATTGTAGAGAGTCTTGAAGCCGGATAATCTCACATCCAAATTTGTAGGGAGTACAATTTAATGCCCAACCTCATTTATAGTTTATGGAAACATTACCAAGAGACCGGATCTGTTGAGGAAAAACTTGAACAAGGGGATTCAAGAAATCTCTCACAGCTTTGAGATGATCACGATTTCTCTATTCTAGTGAAACGTAATACAGAAGCAACATTTTCTCAACTCTCTCGTAACTTGTATAAGGCAACATTTACCTAAGTTTCAACGATGATTGTTTCTAGACTTAATGGGAGAAAGTTGTTTGCAAGACATCCTGTGGTTCTCGTCCCTCTCACTTATACAAAAAGAAGAGTCCGCTTAGCAAGATTCAAAGAGCACAGAGATTAAAGTATGTACAAATAGGCAGCTGTTCTCTTCAATGTTGAGTTCAGCCTATCCATAGATTCAAGCCTTATGCTCTTATGAAGAGAACTAGTGACCTACTACCCGTGTCTGCCTTCCAATGTCCAAGAAAATGATCATTATGGTGGCGGAGACTAAATGGTATCGTTAGGCATCATGTTAAGTAACGCACACCCTTCTATGTCTTTGAGAGGCAGCGTGACTGCTGTAAGTCAGTCTTGGTATTCTACGTCCTCTATTTCAGGTGTGCAGATGGCGTTGAGTTCATTGATGATAACGCGAAGACACGTATATCTCTTCTGATCGATAAATGTCTACGCATTGTCATCGATGATGTGATTACGTCAATTATACTACTATTTGCAGTCATTTTTCTTAACAACTATTTTTTTTTAATCTATGGTCGTCTCAGACATTTTTTGTAATTAATTTGCTTGTAGCTCAATAAAGTGATGATGGAGCAAAGAAGAATTAAAATTACCATTCGTAGAAGTGTCTTGAGGAAAATTTAAAATGATATGGCAATGTCTGAGATGTTCTCTATCCATGTTGGCACAAATTCCAACAATCCAAATTTTTGACTCCAATAAGATGCAAAGGCTTCTGCAAAAAGTCATGTCCAGTAAGCGAACGAAAGCATACAACTCCAGTAAATTGAGGCAGGGAATTATGATTTAATAAATAAATACAACATTAATATTCAGAGACTCTTATTTTAGTTTAATATTCAATTTTAAGGAGCATTGAAAATTATTTTATTAGACATTATGAATTAGTGTTTATTTCAAGCTTTACACATTTAAAATATTTTCCCATGTTATTATATTATATTATTTTATTTAATAAAGTATTTTAAATATTAAAAATGTTTGTTTGAATTATTTCATTAAATGAAATTAGAGTGTTTGAAACATATAAGTCATCTGTGGTTCCTTCCTTCCTCATAAATTTAGATTTTTAAGAAAAGGATGTTTATGAAATAAGTCTTTGAGCTGACCAACATGAAAAGTAATTACTTAGTGTCCTGTCGTTGTGATTACCTACCCACTCTTTGATCGATCAAGTAAAATAATTATTCATGATTAACTTCTAATGCTAATGAGTAAATCAAAGGATTCGGAGGTTATTTGTGTGCCATGCGTGCTTTAAACTAAGATGTAAGGCATTTTCCTTATTAATTTATAGCTACTGTTAGAAGAATGCATTTAAGTGTGTTGTACTTGTATATATGTACACAGATACATGTTATAAATACATGTATATATATTTATGTGCAAAATAAAATTAAATATATCTATATAATTCAACAAGAAAATTCATTATTTTTGTTATAAGTTGCAATTAATTTTTATGCTGCATAATTAAGTACTTATTTTACAAGATTAAAAATATTGATGAATGTAGTACTTTAAAGCAATGAATTTATAAAGTAAATTTAATTCCATTTATTTAAAGTTTTCATTAATAAATAACATTTGAAACATATTTTTTTTATTTAAGAAAGTACATGATTTTAAACATCAATCATATAAGCTAAAATATTTAAAATAAAATTTAAGTTTTTCACCAAATTATATAGAATTTTATATTATTAAAAACTTTTTAAAATAATACAAGGTGTCATAAGTATTTTAGTACATGATTTACGTTTGTAGTTTACGAAGCTGAAATAAATAAGTATTGATTTATATATTCAGTCTCTATTTTACCAATTTATTAAAAGTTTATTTAATGTTAAACATGTGTTTAAGTTAAATTATTTTTACGTGGGTTTAATGTAACTCACACAACAAAAGTAATTTTATAACTTTCTATATATTACAACCCATGTTCAAGTACAAAGTAAAATAAATTCCTGTATTAAAGAAAATTTACATCAAATGTAACTTTTATTTATTGAAAAATAAATGATTTGTTGCAATATGTTACAAATCTATACAATAAAATGTGATCAGAATTTTTTTCTTATTCGTAATTTTAATTATTGAAAATACTTATATATTAATATTTTTAAACTTTATTCCGAATAAATTTATTGAATAAACATTTTATTGAAAATTTCAGATTCCAAATCTATTTAAAGTTCATAATATTTGAAATCTAGTTTAATAAAATTTTATGTAAAATACGGAGAGTTTGAGTTCACATATAAAATAAATACATTTTATCATGAAATCTATTGTAACGCTAAAGTTATATGATTATTTTATAAACATCATATCTGACTTTTAAAATCGTTTCGAAACACAATAAACACTAAAATGGGAACCGTAATTTGGTTCTAAATGCTTAAAGGTTTTCTAAAATCATTTTTAATAGAAAGCCAAGATCTAATTAACTCTTATTTTCAACAATTGCCACTAAGCAAGAAACAAATCAAATTTATTGGCATCCTCATAAAATCAACTAAAATAACTACGAAATATCTGAAGGATTTTAAATTAGCAGGAAAGTTTAATCAATCATATAAAGAAACTTCTTCAAAAATAACTATTTGTTTTGACTTGCATTTTAAAAATTTAAATAAATTGTGTTTTTGATGTTTAGAAATAATTTTAAATTGTATAACTTTAATATCTATTTTATATTTAAAGCATTTTGAATACACATTTTCATTTGCTTATAACAACTTTGAAGTCAGAGTGTGAGTTTTTAACATGATTAAAAGAAGAATTACTTTAGATATTTTATCACATTTTTATCTTTTAAATATTTTTTGACGAATTTATGAGTATTTATTGCGTAAAAACATTAAACAGAGCATTATAATTTTTTCTAGAAGCAAAATATTTTTATCCGTCTAAATGTTATTTTAAATAAAAGGAAATTTTTTATGGTACTTTTCGTAAAAAATATACGATATTTCATTTCAGCTTTTTATAGTGTTCTTGATACCTTTTTAGACATTTTTGAGGAAGAGAATACAAAAAGAATGGCTTTATGAAGTGCGATAGATACAAATGGAAAGCAACAATCCTCTTTCAGGAAATGAAAACTTCTGTTGCCAAGGTTACCAAAAATAATAGCAAAAACATTTGAAATGAAATACTATAAGCTATTTATTTCTGTTACTTTAACTATATTTAAAAAATGGAGAGCTTCCACTACATTTACTTAATTTTCAATGATATTCTTAATGTCATTCACTGAGAGTTGTATATTGTAAGATAAAATAAATAATAATTTTTTATAATTTTCCATTACATTAAAAAGCTGACATTTATAAAATTTTTTAAATAGGTTTTCAGGGTTTTTAGATTTATTCATTTAGTTTTTTTTAAATTTAAAATACGCTTCTTGCCATTTTATTATTAATTATATATTTAAAAGTGTTTCAGCTTAAGAGCTTAACGTGTTATTTTACTTAATATTAGAGATTTTTAAAATTGGAACTCTGAGACTTTCCCGATGAAAACTAAATTCTTGAATTTGGGTCTTTAAAATATTGGTTTTCGATTTATTTACTTTAAAGATGGTAAAACATTAACTAAATTAGAATTATATTTTAATATTTTAAACTGACTTTCATTCTAAAGAAATACTTAGCAAGTGAGATTCCTGAAACAATATTCTTGGATTCATTTACATTTTCATCATTTTTTTTTATTTTCAATGGCCAAGATTACAAAAGACCAGTCACCACAAAAGAAGTAAATAACAAGAATTAAGTAAACATGGGAAGAAAAGTCTATGAACCTAATAAGTCTTTCGCACGCCAGTATCGGTCACACATAGAGATGTCCTTCAGCGCCGGTTAAGAAAGAAGGTGGACCATATCCATCTCTGCTTGGAGGTCGTACTGAAAGGAAAGATCGTACTGAGCAGGGATTGGGCACATGTTTAAAGGGCATATGTTTAAGGAGGCAGTCATGGCCAATAGTCAGCCGAAACTCAGTAACTGCCCTAAGTTTTGGCCACATTGGAAGATCTTCAAGTTTCTTCCACCAGATCTAACTGGAACTTCTCTTTGGGTATTGATTTAAAATAATGTCATTCATCTTATTCTTTATTAAGTGCTTGGCAGTGGTGAAAGGGACAGCTTTCCTCGATATCTGCAAGATAGATGCTCCTTGCTTAGCAAGATTGTCTGCCAGCTACACCGCAGTTTCCTGGAATCCACTGCAAAATAATTTCTTTAGAATACCCAGACAGACCTTGTTAGAGCTCTTTGCATTCAAGGATGTTGGAGGAGGCAGGAGTGGTGTCCGAGTAAATAGCAAAAATTGCCGCTTCTGAATCACAGAAAATAACAGCTCTAACAAAACTGCATTTTCATCATAGTTATACAAAATAGTTTGCCAATTCTTTAGGATCAATGTTGATAGGATACAGTAGTATATATGTAACTTATAATTAACGTCTTTTATGATTAATGTAGTTGTGAAAGAATGTAGTGAAATAATTATGTGTGAAGCATTAATAAAATTGTATTTTGTTCTTCAGTTGTTTTAGATTGTGTATCAGACTTATAAATTAATAATACTTTCTTAGTTTTTAAATTTAACTAAAGTTCAGTAATGTTTTACAGATGATAACCTTAATTTTCAGTAATTTTTATATTAATAAATAAGGTTTAGTAGAGAGATGGGCATTTAAATTTCTATTATTTTTTCTTAGCATTTATAATGTATTTTTAACAAAATATATTTTCTATCAAAACATTTGGTAACAAACATACTTTGTGAATGATGAGATTTTTATCAGATTCATTTTAATTGGATTTTATATTTTGCTAACGAAATAGAAGATTTCCTTAATTAAGTTGTTCCGGAATTGTAGTATAACAGCATTTTGCATTCTCAGTCAAAGGAAAGATTATGCGCTTCAAATTAGTTTGTATGTTTCTGAATAAAAGATTATCCATATTTAGTTGAATTTTATTTGTCCACCAACAATTTTAATACACGAAGCTTTTTATGTTTCTAAATAAAAGATAATGAATATTTGGTCAAATTTCTTTTCTCTACCGAAAATTTTAAAAATGAATGATTTTGTGTTTCTAAATAAAAGATAATACATTTGATTAAATTATGTTTCTACAGCGATAATTTTAAAAATAAAATTTTTCTTATATTCCTAACTGACATTTGGTTGGATTTTGGTTCTCTGCTGATAATTTTCAAGTGTTTCCTTTACCATATTATTAAACACATCTACCCCCAAACCAATATAAATATGTATGAGAGCGAAGTTGTTAAAATTGTTTGGAGAGTACCAAATTCAAAGAAAGAAAATACCTGGAAAAGTCTCTCCAGATGCCAGGAAAAACTTGCAAAATCATTGTGGAAAACTTGTTTCTTTACAGATTTAGATCTTTTGATGCTATCTTATTTCATAATGAATAAAATAGATCTAAATTTATATTTCAAAAATATAAATTTCAGTTTTTCTTATACACATTTACGTAAAGCCAAGGAATTATTTGAAACTTTTTTTCTGTTCTAAATATTTTCCTTTCTAATTTCCTGCTAAAGTTGCCAAATTATTTCTGATAGTATAATATTCTAATTGAAATCTCGAACAGATAATTGAAAGGTTAATTATTTTTTATTCCATTAAACAGTTTGTAGGTTTGATTCTCATTATAGACGCTGCAATTTACAGTAATTCATTAATGAATTTTAAAACGGATACAGAGTCCAGTTAGTTCTAGTTCACAAAAATGATTGCAGAATGGCAAACTGAATGAACCTCTTGATGTTCATCCAGTCTAGTACTGCTATAATGGAGTATTACGCATTTGGCGACATAATGCAATACTGTCAAATAACAGAAATGGTGCTTCAATTCTTTGTCAATATTGAATTAATTGTGTACGTATAAAACAAGAATATTAATTTTCACAGGGGTGGAAATTAGTTTGCAAAAACATTAGAAGATAATATAGTAGATTCAGTAAATATTTTTAGTTTAATAATTATAGCATTATATTTTAATGCACTGACTAATATGTTAATTTCATTTATATATTAAGGAATTCTTCTTTTTGTGGTTCCTAAGTAAAAGCTATTTTAAATTTATTTCAAATGAAAAAGATATTTACAGTTGTATTAAAATATTTAAAATTTAAATATAAGAATCATTATTGGTGTTATGTTGCTTTCAAATAATCACGGTAATATGCTTAAATTAAGTTACACCATCTGTTATGATGACAGCAATTTGGTTTATTGGACAAAGATGGTGTAAAAATAATTGTTAAATATTCGAAACAATAACAAGCTATAAGTATATCTGCTGATATGAAAGATCACAGTTTTTATACATGGTCGAACTTAGCTCAATAATTATGATATTATAGCAATAAAATGGTATGATATACCATTTGACAGTCCATTTTTGTAAAATATTTTTAACATGGGAAATGTCTGATATAGATAAATAGGAACAATGAAAAATAAAAATTAAATCGGTCTGAAACAGTTGAAAATTAAAAATAATTTTTTTCTTAAGAAAATTCGGGTTTAAATTATACTAATAAGCAAGGTATTCATTTCAAATTCGTGTCTTTATTAAATGTATTATTTGTTTTTTTAATTTGCTCTTTATTTGAAAAGTTAAAATATCAAAAAGTATATGGAATAATATGTCTGAAATAATAAACTTAAAAATAATATGAAATAATAAATGTATATAGGAATGTATTTCTCAAGGAATTTCAAATTTAATACATTTTAGAGGAATATATATATATATATATATATATATATATATATATATATATATATATATATATATATATATATATATATATATATATATATATATATATTAATAATAATAATAATATATATCTTATTTTATTCTGATATATATTCCCCTGCTTCTGGATTCATACATAATGCTAGCAGTACATAAAATTTAATATATATATGATTTCATTAATCATATAAAAAATTATTATTTCATTTCAAGTTAAATTTAAAATACATAGAATATTTATAGAAGCAAGGGAGGAACTTTCCATCAGTTATGGTTTTAACCTAATGAAACATAAACTATAGTTATTTAAATAAGAATGATTTACAACTTCAGTTTCGTAATATGCATTGATTTCAAGCTACCATACTATTTTTATAGTCGACTTAAATAAATATCAGACTAAATATAATACGTTTTAATAAATATGAAATATATAAATAGTTTTTATCAAGTTCCGTTGAGACTTATGTGATGGGTGTCATGTCACGTGATTTAGTGTTTTTATCATTTATGTTTAAACATGTTGAAAAATATATCTTACATTTGAAGACTTAAATAATCATTTTTTTATAGAAATGTGTATAAATATTGGAATTCATGAAGTATTTATTTCAAAATACTTTAACTAAAATTGTGGTTATGAACATAAGTAAAAAATCTTAATATAAATAAAAATATTTATCAATTCTTTCATGAGACCCAGGGAAGTTTTTTTTTTTAAAAAAGAAAGACAATCATAAAATTAGAAAATCTTGTTTATCTATTGAAGTATTCATTATAAAGTGTGGCTTTAAATGAACAGTTCATTTGTTTAATTATTTTGATTTGATATTAATGCTGCAATGGATTCAAGTCGAATTAGTGCTTCTATATTCTTATATAGCAGCACTAATAGATGTATTCTATAATATATCTATAAGTGCTACAATATAAGAAAATAACCACATTGATAAACAGAATATTTGCTATTTTGGTATCTACAGATATTATGGATGTCTCTTAGAACGAGCTATCAAATGGATTCATTCACTTATATTTTTTAACAACTTCAATTTTTTTCTATCATATCAAATGATTATATTTGCTTTTTATGGGAAGAAGATCCTAAATAAATTGTCTCACGTTTACAATTATCAAATATATTTCATAAAAATTTGCTTCTATTATTTGTTAAACAGTTTTTAAATTTAAAGACATTCGCCAAGATTACTTGTTTTCCAATATGCGTTACATTTTCGATTTGTTTTCGATTATTGCTTTATATATACTTTTATTTGGTAGTATTTTATTATAATTAGACTTGAAAATAGAATGTAATAAATGCCTCAGTCTTCTATGTGCTTAAATGTGTTATAAAGACGTAATTCTATGATTTGCAATACATATAATAGAACTTTGAGAGCATAATGCATACATTTTATAGTAGAGCAATCTACAATAAATTATATTATTCAACAATGACAAATCCTACAAAGCTATAATTTTCTCTTGAATAATTCATTTATAAATTCATAAATGTTTCAGTTTGTCTCTTTTATATCTCATGATTACTTGCATAAAGTAATAGGACTTAAAGAGGTATTTAACTATGAGCCAACTCAGTAATTGAAGTCTGACTATAAACCTCTAACCATTAAGTGTAGTTGAGTTTTCCATGCAATTCAATAATTAGCAAAGTAATGATGCGTGTATTTAAATAAGACTTTAATGAAGTAAGTATTATCTTTAATTAAAATAAAGAAACAAGGGGAATTCCAAAATATTATGCAACCATTAAGTTTAATATTTATTTCGCTATCCTCAAAATTATGCACAAATATGTATACATATTTAATGATATCTAATAGAAGGAAAATCACATAGGTTGTTGAGACTCAGTGTTGTTGGGAAACATATTTAGTAAATTAGGCTTTGATAAGTATTCAAAATTTAAACATCGACACAACATATGGACTGGAAGTTTTTAAAATAAAATATTCATTTTTAACATTTAAAATCGAGCTTCATGGGTATGTATGTAAGTTTTAATAAAATGATATAATTTTTTAATTAATTGAACTAATTTAGTTAATATTAATAATTTATATATGAATTCATATTTATCAACAAAAACATTTTTTTTAAACTTTTTATATTTTTTATAATTCTTCTACACAAAAAAAGTACCATGAATAATATTTTGAAATGGGATTGATTATCATTTAAATTTAGGAAAATGCTTTTTATTTTTATTAAATATTAAAAATTCTAGTCAAAATGAATGAGAAAATCTTCTGAAAATTGACATCTTAGTGAGTGTCAGAAATTGATTTCAATTTTTAATTTATCAAACAATTTGTGTTTTAACGAGCTGTCAAATGAATGTTTCATGTTTTGGTAATCACTTCAATAATTTGAGGTTTTAAATTTTTAATATGAATGCTTGTAATATAATTCAGATATCCTTTAATACTCTAAGTTCCTATAAAATTAACTATTTCGTGCATGAAAATGTAAAACGACAAATAATCCAAGGTATAGTTGATTAGTTCATGTAGACTATTTTTATTATTGCTGAATAAGTAAGACCTAACAGTAGTTATCACGAATATATTGAAAACAATCCTCCGTATACTTAATAAGTCAAATTCAAAGATAAATTATTTAAGAACATTAAAAATTAATTTAACATTCAAAAAATAAGAGGATATAATATTTGTTAAAAAAAAATTCTGGAAATAATTGTTTCTTGATATTTGCAATTTAAAGCATCACAAAGTGTAAAATTTGAATTTCACAAGAACATAAGGATTTTAAATATTTACAATGAAGCAATACAGACTGGCATTTAAGGTGACAAGTAGACAAAAAGCAAAGATCAAATCTATCGTGTCCCATGTTGTTGTCGTATGCCAGCCAGGCCGGCAATATAGGGTGCGCTGCTCCACTTTTCCAACTGAACCATATTTGGTGTGGAGTCCGACTTCTTCAGTACGCACATGCCATAGGTATCCGTTTATAGGATAAGCAACCATTCATACACAAAGAAAGGACAAAGACTAGAAAGAGAGAGAGAGAGAAAGTACATCCATGCCCGAGCCAGGATTCGAACCCAGGTCCCACCCATCTGTAGTCAGGTACGCTAACCACTAGACAGGTTGAGCGGCTATCGTATCCCATAATTTAAGTATAATAAAGCTTTAAAATTGAGAGGTAAAATATGTTTAAAACTTTTATATTTGATAAATTTAAACAGAATAAAAAACAGAAAAGAAAAAATGAAATATTGATGAAATATTATATGAATAATTAGTCACTTGAGAATTATTGAATGATAATATACAAATTTGAAAGTTTCATAAGTTTCACAACATTAATAATTAGTTTTTAAAAAATAATTCTTTAAATAAGAAAAATTGAAATTTAAGTGTTATTGTGAAAACCATCTGTACTATATTTCATCTACCTGTATGTTTACTCTACATGTTTTTATTAAGAAAGAAAGGGTTATGCAGTTACGATTGTATTTGATTCGATGACTGAAATATGACGAATTATTACTTAATTATATTTAGGAATTCTGAATAAATTTAATTAATTTTTCTTCTTTTTTTAAAACTAATAAACATATTTTTTTAATTAATTGGGATTTAAAATGCAACTACTGTTTACAGTGATCTCAAAACTAATGTATTTCACATCATTGCTTACCAGTTGACTAAGGTTACTTTTGTATTCCATCTTTTGGCAAACACTGTTCGGTGGTTATATTCAGAAATACATGTAATACTAACTGAGTTTAAGCTTAAATTTTAATCAAGCAAACTAAAGCAGATTTAGGTAAAGAGATTAGGCTGAAAAACATCTAGAACTACCCATCAGTTCAGAAGATTCTTATTGAATTATTAGACTTAGTATTAGGTAAATGTCAAGTTTAATCACGCAATTTTAATTAAATTAAAAACTAAATTAAAGCAACCAATTATTAAAAATAGTAACTTTCTTACCAAATATATAGGTTTTGGCATAATCCAATATAAATTTATTTAAAGTAATTCCTTTTCTCATACATCTAGGAATACTAAAGTGGTACTTAATGCATTTCTCTCCATTTTGAAATTCTTGAAAGAAAAGCCCTCCACAACATTATGGATGTTTATAATGCTTAGGAATCCAAATAATGCTTAATGTCGTGGATGAATTTTCCAGCAGATCAATGCAAATAATAAATGCAGAGTGACAGACTATGTCAAATCTAAATAGGATTAAAATTATGAATTAATAATTTAGTAAATGTTTTAATCTATGCATGGAGTAAAAAATGCCCATGAAATATGATCAAAACAGCTAAAACTATGCGAGGCAATTTTAAAATCAAATATATTTATCTCAATCCTTGCAAAATACATTTTATAAAATCCAAATATTATCATTTTATATGTACTTACAAATGCAAATATTTAATAAAGTATGAAAGAATATTTTTTAATATGTATTTAAAAACTATTTCATAATAATCTTATTTGAAATGTCAATTATTTCTAAAAATAGAATATAATTCTCTCTAAATGTAAACTCTCAATTTAGGTTTTCATTCCTTGTTTCTTAATTCACAGTTAAGTCTTTTGAAATGATGTTAAACTTTCCAAACATAGTTGAATGAATATATTTGTTCTTATGTTTCAAAATTCTGTATAACGTTATAGGGTATATTTTCCTTTTTAACAACAGTTTGAAATTTAACCCCCGTAGCTATTATTAAAAATATTTCTTTCCAATCGCTTCTTGGAAAAAGTATTTTTAGAAGCATAAATTAATCCTATAATTTTAAATATATTTTGACAGCTTTTAGCTTTCGGTGATGCATTTACTATCAAATTAAATGACATAGGTAAATTATTTAATTATATAGGAAGGATTTTACTTACTCAGAATAATTCCCCATATAATAAATCAAGTAAAGTATTAACATTATATTTAATTGTATATGTCACATTTTTCAAATAATTGTTACTTAAATTCAATAACTTTTTATGATGTTATGAAGTTATGAATTTATGCTAATCTCTATAATCTAATAACTGTTATGCTAATCTCTAATAATAATAATCTAATCTAAGTTATGTTAATTTCTATTGTCTAAATAATTTAAGAGCTTATTCTCGCTTATTTTTAAATCAAAGATCTTTGCATTCTGCTCAAAATGTTAACATATATATATGAGGAGCGAGATATATTCTCTCCTCCTTTTTTATCCTTGAATTCCTTAGATTCAGTGGTATTATAGGTTTTTTTCTGATTTCGTCAGACGTATGATGGATATGCCACAACAGCATTTTGTCAATAATTTTAAAATATTTTAATTTTCATTTGAGATAATTTTTTTTTCGAAAATTAAAAGAAATGCAATATTTGTGATGGTGATGGTCCAGTTGCTAAACAACACATTTATCTCCAACATTTTATTTTTGAATCATATTTAAATGTTTAATATTATTGATTTGTTAATTGTAATTAAATGTGTTAATGTATTTGTTTTTTTAATGTATTTGTTTGTAATGTAATGTATTTGTTAATGCATTTGTTTAATATTAAAAGTGATGTTTATATATTGTTTATGTAAAATAACAAATCCATTTAAAAAAAGTAAACTGTTTTATTTCGGTACCTATATAAGAAATATTTTTATTTAAATTGAGAATTTTGTTCTGGAACCCCTTTTTAATAGAAATACGAATAATTTCTTAATACGAATAATTATTGTGAGTTCTTGTGGTTTATTTATTATAAATTGGTAAGACCATGTGTCAAATTCCTAACATTTAATATATGATCATTAATAAATATAAAAATAAATTTCAGTTGTAATTTCTGGTAGTTAGATTTATATATTTTAGAATTTTAATTCAAATATTAGCAACTACCGACCATTAATCTTGTTTATGTAAATATCTGGTTCGAGATTTTTAGAGATAATATATATAAAATAGATTAAATAAATTAGTTACTGTCAGAAAAATATTTATGAAAAGATACGGAACTCAATTTTAGTATAAGGAAACTGATATCAATGAATTTTGAAGTAAAACTTTAAGAATTTAAGTTTTAAGTGAGCTATCTATTAAAAAATACATTTCTAATATATATTTTATTATTAATATTTTTACATGAAGTAAATGACTTATTTTCATTACAGATGATAAGAAAAAAATTCCTCACAAAGAACCAGCATTTCATTGTAAGAATAAAAGAATGTAAGTAATTCTCTTTAAATAGATCTTGCGTAGTATTCATTAGATTCTTACATTTCTAAAATTTCACGTAGTGAATCTTTTAATGTTTCATTTAACTCACATCAGTATCATACCTGATTGCATTATGGATTCACATCTTGTAAATTTTATTACATGGCTTATGATATCAAATATTAGATTGGGGAAAAAGAAGTCCATTATTTTTACGTGAACTTTATGTAACTTCTTTTGGATTCGCTTTGTAAAAAGGTTTAAAAACGCTTTCATGTAGATTTTTAGGTCTTGCGCGTTACGACTGCTGACATGCGGTTAACATCGATCATTTTTGATATTTTATAGACATTTTCGACGATGCTGTATCCATATGCAAGGTGCATCTCTAACATCAAAAATACCCGAACGGAATTGACAAAAAAAAAAAAAAAAAAAAAAAAAAAAGGAACGTAACTGGTTGTTACAGTCTTAAATAGGACGATAAACACCTTTCACAATTTTAGACACCCGGCTATCATTTTTCGCCATTACAAGAGAGAAAGGAAAATGTATCCAATTATCTGTTTGTCGTCTTCCATTTTTAAAACCTTGTACTCGTAACTGAATTAATCAAACAGAAAACCGCAAGAGGATATTTTAGTGTCAAATGTCGCCTTTCCAACGAGCATAAATCTGAAATTGTTTGATAGATACCTCACGAGATATCGATCACTACAGACGTCTACAGAAAAAAATAATGGATTACTTTTTCCCCAACCTAATATTAATCATGCTTAGTTTTCTTACTTACCTACTTAGAAGTTTTCTCGATATCAATATTTTCCACTTCTAAAACATTATTTAATGAAGAGAGCATCATATTATCACAATTATGTCGTCATGAATATAAATATGACATTTGAAATCACTAATGTAAGGAAATTATTAATGTAAAAAAAAAATATTAAAAACATACATATAGTTTAATTTGAAAAAAAAATTAAAATTTAAAGAAGTAAATTTTCTAAAATCAGTGCTGAATGCGTAATTATATTTTAACTTAACATCAAAATGTTTCTTAACGCTTAAATAAAGCTACCATTCTTATTATTTAATTTCGTCATTATAATATTATGTCACGCGCTCACATACTTCGTCACTAAAAGAAGTATACTGTTTTGATAGACTTTTGGCATGTAGTACTTTTTATTTGCTATCAACTATGTTCAAAGTAGAGCAAATGAGTTTTCTTTCTCAACTTTTTCCATTTAAGTAGGAGGAGTCAGGAGTAACGCTAAAAGCTTCATTTATTAAGAACTTGCTTGGAAGTAGTATGGTATTATTTATATAAGAGAAGAATTTGGTTAAGTTACATTGCTGAGAATAAAAATTTATTATAAACATCGAATTCTCGATAAAATTCCAAAAATTATTTTAAAAATAAAAATCCCTAGCCCACAGAAAAATCAAACAGTACAGAATATAAATCATGATCATACCCGTAAAATTTGTTCATTTCTCTATTGCTACATTTTTTTTTCAGAAGAGGGCTATTTCAACTGAAACATTAATCATATATATAAAATTTTGGAAAATGAATGTCAAATATCCTTGTTTGATGTTTGAAATAAATTTTTATAACACTTCTCATTCAATAGCAGAGTGCTAATTGTTGATCTGCTAATAATTAACGAAAGAAAATATGAACATAACTGTAGAAGGTAAGCAATATAGTTCTTATAAAATAAAATTATTTTAAGTAAATGTTTAAATAACACATCATTTTTGATATAATTATGAAATTGATTTTACACTTTAATTGTTTTATCTATACAGTTAATCAATTGAAACGTTCTAAATTTATTTTCATACATGTCTTATAAAACAAAAGTAATTCTTGCCAATTTTTTTGATTAAAATTTATAATTTTGATGTTTTAAAGAATTTTTAAGAATATTTTTATCAAATTGAATACAATTATTCAAATTTCTATTTATTAAAATTTTATGAAACTTTTATTAAAAGTGGTTTTTAATTGTTTGAAAATATAAAAAAGTAGCAAACTCTCAGGAACATATCACGAAAGCTGTGCATTTGAAAAGCAAAAACACTGCACTCATCTCTTATTATTCAGAAGTGGCAGGGATCATGCCCGAAATCCAATTTACCCTCATTTGACATAATGAAAAAGATAATTATGAAATGGGTATTTTATATTTTACCAATTTTCATTAATATTCAACTTTTAATCCATGTGAAAGATTTTTGTAAAATAATAAGAAAATGAATTCCGAGGATTTCATAAGAAATACTCTTAAATCCAATGGGAAAAAATCTGACAAGGCTTTCTACGAAATTTTGAAATCCCCTGAGTAAAATGTTATCCTTTATTTGAAGAATATTTTAATTTAGTGTGTCTGCAAACAATTCTGATGCTTTTCTGTAGTCTAACTAGTAAAATATATTTCATTATAAGTTAAAGTGTTCTTGGGTACATTAAAATATTTAATTTATAATAATAAAGTTTAACATTAAAAGAGGAATTATTTCGAGGATTTTCGATTGTTGTGGTAGTTATATTTTTTGTATTTTAACTATTTTGCTGAGTACTGTTTTTGCGTAAATACCAATTTAGATTATTAAAAATATTGTATTGAGGTCTTGAATTATATATAATTGTGATATCATTCCATTTGAAAATTTTTTATTAATAGATTAATTTTTTTACTAATCCTCATTATGAAATAATTAATATTTTTTTAAATTTTTACGAAGTGTTTGGTATTAAAATATTTCAGGAATTTAATTTAGTTTAAAAAAAATATAATATCTTTATTTATTATGAAATAAAGATCGAGTTTTAGGTAAAAAGTATTTAATCTTTATTTATTACCAGTGCATTGAATTGTATATATATATATATATATATATATATATATATATATA
>JAPDSC010125697.1:112628-124373 GCA_026290005.1 Latrodectus geometricus
ATATATATATATATATATATATATATATATATATATATATATATATAAAGAGAGACAGAAATCAATTTTTCTTGCTTTTCATTTTTCTAGCTGGTGTTTTCATTCACAATTCCAACTAATATGAAATGTGAGTAATTTGACAGCAATTGATATATGTTTGAAGATTTAGAGCTCAAAGTCCTTATTATTTCAAACAATTTCTAGTGTTATTGTAAACTGGCAATATTGTTTTTCAAGATAATGTTTTAAATTCTTGGGATTTTTCATAGTATATTAAGTAGTGCTTCTTCCTTGATATTCCTATAAGCAGAATATGTCCATAATAAAACATTCAGTTGTTATTGGCCAAAATTTTGTGATTGTCTTCCTTTGAAGACTATTGATTAAATTTAGTGTTTAATGGGGGGAGGAAAAACAACTAAAACTGAAATTATTAAAAATTGAAATATTATAATTTTTATAAGGAATGTTTATAATTCCATGTAATTTTTATAATGAATTTCTATTCCAAGGATGTTTACTGCCACTTTCTGTTATTTTGATAAAGAATTTTTTCATTTCTTCATTAAATATACTTCAAATAATATATTCTAAATATTTTTACAATATATTAATTCCTGTTTTTCAATACTTCTATTCCTAATGAAATTTTTAATCTTTTTAATAAATATGATGAAATTTTATAATATAATATCAATATTTATTCATCCTGAACTAGAAATTTATTACACGCTAATGCTGCTCTTTTTCTCTGAGTTTAAGAACCGATTTTACAGAACATTTTATTTCATAGGATTTTACCTCTTAATTACTGCATTTTTGACATTACTAAATTAAACTATTAATTCCGATCTAGTAAGAGAATGACTTGGACTTTAATTTCTATTGAATTGATACTGATGGCAGTCACGGATATTTGTAATAGTTCCAAATCAATTTTGAGTAGGATTAAATCCATTATCAGTAGATCAAATTGGAATTTACAAAGCATAAAGTGATTACGAAATGTATGCAACTTAAGCCAAACTAAAACTTCAAAGCTATTTTAAGTGAAGGAGAATTACCTCAATAAGATTTAAAGACCTCAGAATTAAAAACTTTCAATTCATATAATAGCCATAATTATAGATGAATAATTAATGCTCTGATCATTAATTAAGATGTTCTGACTTCGATTACGATTTTGAATATAAGTATTTGCAGTCTTTTGAAATCATTAGAAGTGATTTAACCATTATATTTGTATTGATTTAACCATTGTATTTAATAACAGTTTTAAAAATTATGCAAACTAATGGGAATATCTTCATGACAATGACCTTGAATAACAATGGGTATATCCGTAACAAAAATTTAAGAATTCTGATTTACATAAACTTCATTCCTAACTAATAAGCATTATAAATAAATAGTTAATATTCTGCATACTATCTCAACTAACCTCTGTTAAAATAGCCATTTAGGTCATGAAAGTTTAAGGAAATTCGAGGTCCACTTTAAATGGCATATTGCAACTGATTGATCCCTCGTAGGTAAAAACAGAGTATTAAAAAATTACCAACGATTAGAAGTTGTGAATTTAGTACCTTTTATAAAATACTATACTGGTAACACATTTAATATTAATATTTTTCAAGAACATATTTTGTTTCGCTATTTAAAAAAAATTCTAAGTTTAAAATTAATAAATAATTTATTTTCTTTCAGGAATTTAAAGAAATATGCTTTTATATACAAATTTATACAATATATGTGTATTAAAGGACTCTATTCTTGTGATAAATAAGGAATATTTTCATAAAATAAGAAAGGTAATTATTATAAAAAGAATTTAACTGCCAAAGCAAAATCCTTTCAGAAATCTTATTTTCACTTAAATTTTCTTTTTTTTTTGTCGCAAACACAAGATTGCTTAAGTTTTGTTAGTACTTATTCAATCCATAACTTTTTAAGCAATTTTAGATATCAGACGAAAAATATGTGCTAAAATTACTCCCGCATGAAAGATACCAATTTTCTCTTTCAGAATAAGTAAGATTATAAGTTAAGTTGAAATATATTTCTCTTGAGTAACTGAAAGGATTTATATTAAGTCTCTTTCAAGGCCTTTATAAAATCCTAAAGTTATCTTTAACTAAAATCATCAGAATTTTCAATAAGAAGTGTCAACTGTAATTCTTGAAAATCTCACTGATTTGAAAGTTTTTCAAACATTTTGCAAAATTTCTAAATTTTAGCATTATGTTTAACTTTTTTTCTTATAACAATAAAAAATAAATAATAATCTTGAACAATAATATTTCTGAAAAAAGTCATAAAAACATCTTAAATAAACATTATCAATTTTTAGATTAATTTACAAAATTCTCTTAATAAATTGTTTTATTAATTTTACTTACTATAAAAAAAGCATTTTTGAAAATTTTGTGATTAATGTCGCATTACTACATTTAAAATCTGAAACTACACTATTGGCCACCCAAATTGAAAGACCAAGAAAGATTTCCTAATGAAAGATTGTTAGTTAATAAATTATTCAATTCATGATATCATAGTGAAATTTTTTATACGCGTTAAAGAGATATGCTACACATATTATCACCAATTTATATACAAAATATATTATACAAAAAAATTAATATATATTTCATTATATATTTTAAATTCTAATAAAAGCAAACACAAGTTAAAATATAGACTGTTAAAATATATGTTAAAAATATAGACTGCTGGAAACCCAGATTGCAGCACCAAGAAGGACAAGAGATATCACAACAAAATTTATTTTGTAGATAACATGTTGACCAAGTATCAAATGATTAAATTTATATATATATCTATTTAGTGTGGTTCCTGCCAAAATCAGTAGCCAAAACAGCCGCCATTGCTGGAGATCACTGCCATATGTCTCGGCATTGATTCAAAGAGACTTTGTGATTGAGTTATTGGGGTATAGCTGACCAAGCAGTTTCCACATGTTGCCAAAGTTGATTTGGTATCGCAGCTAGGGATATAATCTGGGTGAATGATTGAACAATCTTGGAACACATGTTTTCTATCAGTGCAATATCCGGGAACTCTGATAGGCTAGGGAACCAATTGATTGAACGATTGACAAACGATTGACGAAGAACTCTTGGAAAATACGTACCACGTGATCATGCATTATTCTGTTTAAATCTGGCTATGAGCAAGACATATTTCAACAGGATAATGTGCGACTTGAAGGCTGGGAAGGACAACTGACTCTAACAGCTAGAAGATGTAGCGATGGCTCTTTGGAGTACCAGCAATACATACTAAAGGAATGCTAATGTTATATTCAACACCGCTCCATACCATAAATTATGGTACGGGACGGTGTTGGATATAGCTCTCTCGAGGTGCAGGACCAGTGTGGAGGTGTATAGTGCAGCTGTTCAGCATCCTCTCTCTAATGTGGTTCCAGACTCGAATGCGTTCCTTGTGGTGTTGCAGACAGAAACGTGACTCATCAGTAATTACAATTTCGTTTCATTATATCATCTTCTTTCATTTCACCATTGGTGGCTAAGACGTCCAGAGTTCTGCGTCAAGGGTAGATGAAGCAATGGTTGTTTTGCGCACAGATCACTCTGATGTAAACTGCTTCGAATTGCACGGGCACACACTGTGTGATGCGTTACAGACTGAATGTGCTGTGCTATGGTTCGTGATGTGGCTGAAAAATCCGTCATTGCCAGGCGCACAGTTTTCCTGTCATCAAGGGGAGTTGTACACTGAGTTGATACGATCAAACACGTCGATGCGTCGTACCCTACTTCATCCGACTATCACATATCAGCATTACAGTTGTTTGGTTTCGTCCAACACGAATACCGATATCCCTGAAAGATAATATCGGTAGGCCTTCTTCTATCAAACTCGGATACTTATCAAAAAATGATCGCTGTTTTCTACTAGTCATAAATAATCGTTTTTTTAATAAACCACAAGAAAAACACAGTTGCCGATTTTGAGTTCGTATATGCTTCTGAGCGGAAATTCTAATCGTTGGCATATTTCCTTTCAGCTAATGCATATTGTAAATTTTATTTTATTTTTTGCATCCTTCTTTCATGGTGTTGCATTTACGATGGCCAACAGTGTATATATTTGTATTGGATGCTGATGGAAGTTTGATGGAATCATGAAGTCTTAAAAGATTTTTCTTAGTAAACATATGCTATGAATATTTATGAATTAAAAAAGTGGGAAAGCAATGTCTTCTCAAAGGTTACCTTCAAGTTGTGATGTTTGAAATGCTTTCGAAAAAGGGAGTCATTGTTCTTCAAACACCAAAAAGAGAGTGCAAGACACAATTCTATTAAGTTTCTGACATCGCTAACTCATGAAAAGATTTTTAGAGACTTTGTCACTGTGACTTGTGAAGGCAAACTTTGGAGTATTCTCTCAACTAACCCAGCTTTTGTTCCTGACCATCCACGAACAATTTTGGTTGTATCTTTATGACTATTGACTGGATATGACTGTCCACTGAATCGTTTGTTTTGAATTGGATAATTGATTCACCATTGAGCGTTTGATTTAATAATGGAGGGTCAATGACGATGGAAACATTTTAACGAGTGTGAAGCAGAGGCCTATTATCTTGTAGATTTCAGTGCTATCGTCGAGAAAGGAGTTTAATGGCCTAACGGTGATTGTAAGTGGCATTTTTCTTATAAACATAATGAATTGAAAAAGGGTGAACGTGAAGTTTTATAAAATTTCGTAAGATGAAATTTTTCTCAGTAGATATGTAACAACGGTACTTTTGAATTACAAATAGATATCAATATAAATTTTTACCGTAATAAAATGCACATTATTAAAGCCGTTGAACTTAAAGAATTGAACATGAAATATTATTATTAGTTAAAATTTGACAGCAAATTAATCCTTTTCATTTGGAAGCGAATGAAATGATGCGTTCATAATATGAAACTTTCAAAATGTTGAAGTACAGTAAGTTTTGTAATAGATTCAGTCAAAAGCATTTTTCAATTTAAAACATTTCATATTTAAGCATGCAGAAAATTGTTATTAAACATAAATGATGTTAAATGTAATGTGAAAATCATTATGCGCGTCATAGTCCATGATAGTTTGGTTTGCTTTAATCTCAACATTCATTTTTGTGCACGAGGAATAATTAGACTTGCATTGTAGTCTAAAGTGGATTCCAAAATACTACAAACATCCATGCTTAAGATGAATTACAAACATCCGAGCTGTTGAATGGATCACCAGAGTGCTGATAATTTTGCTGCCAAATGTTCTACTCCGTGAGATCAATTGCTGCTAGTACAAAAATGGAATGGAAAATATTGTGATGAAACTTAAGTCAAATAAGAAAGCAACATTATATTATTTTTCATAAAATACCCTTTAACTAACGTGATGTTTTCATTTTACAATTTTTACATCCATTAGTATGAAAAAATAAGTAGACTTGAATTTAAATCTACCTTGTTTTTAAGATGAATTTTTTTCAATTCATGTACTTATATTATTAAATGAAATAAATTTTTATTGATACTTAGATTGATATTTAGATTTAAAATGACATAATTTTATTTAAAATACAGGGAATGTCCAATATCGCATATTTAAATGAAATAGGTCACTAAGCAAATAAATTCACAGGAATATAAATATGAAAAAAAAAAACAATAATTTGATAAATTATGCGAGCTTTTATATTTTGAAAAAACATTTTTGTCCAATTAAAACACTTATGGCTTTTAAATGCATATTATATTCTAATTAATGACAATGCAGTAACAAGAAAGTTTTAAAATAATTTATGGAAAATGGAATGGAATAACAAAATGACAAATTCTGCTTTTGCTCGAAATTCTAAGATACAAAGATTTAAATCCAAAATACAAATAAGCCCTTATATGTGAGATAACCATAGGACAACAAATCAGTTTAAAAACTTATGGCTACTCTCCCCATATCTTCTCAATACGCAGGCTTTCTTGAAAAGGCTTAAGTGTTATGTTCTTTAATTTCAAAAGTGATGGAGATTATCACTTACAAAATCGCAAATTTTCTTATAGTTTTGTCATTTTTTTAAAATGATTTTGTTTCAAGTAAATATATATCCATTAGATCAATTATATAAGTAATATTTCTATTTTTTGAAATTCTTTTCTTCATAGTATCTTTTTTGTTGACAAGATCTTGGTCACCGATCAAGATCACCGAGATCTTGTGATACAACGTTACTGACGTAGAGATAATAAATGAGGTACAGTAAAAAATATTACTTAAAGAAGTAAAATGTTAGAAAGACCAGTATTAAAACTGAAATGGTCTACATATTTGCTCGTATCTGCAAAGTCATCACCTGCTATTTTAGACAAACTTTGGCATTTTGTGATGGGTACTGCACTAACAATACATTTGTTCTTATCATATGATATATTTTTGTGTTCTTAACTTGAATTTCCACTTCTATAAAATAAAAAGTCACAACGGATTATATTCTAATGAATGTTTTACTACTTTATTAAGTCTACCAATTTTTAATCAAACAATGTAGTGTTTGTATGATCTCAATAAATTAAAATTTTTAAAAATAGTTGCCAAATCTTTTATATAATTATTGTTGAATCATGTGATCAATTTTTAGTAACAAAGCTGACTCAATACTGTCATGATGGAAACGTAAGTTAATTTTTCCAAGTGGTATAAATTTCTCTTAAATTCTACGCTGGGCATTTGGATAATTTTGAGAAAAGAATGTTAAACTATTTTAAGACAATATAGAAAGCACTTTTCATTGAAATATTGGCTTATTTGTAACTCCGAAATAAAAATAACATCAAAATATAAATTTTTTTATAATTGAGAGATATGTACATTAGTAAAATAATTTAAAAATAGCATTATGTATTGTTGTTTAAATTATAACAATTTAAAAAATTTCTATATCTATTATAAATTTAAACTTTCAATTTCTTGTTACTAAACCTATTTAAGGATGATGATGAGTTTAATGTTTTTATCTCAAAAACAAAAGAAAAATGTGATTCATTAACACTTTCCCGTAAGAAAACAAATCTTTGATAATAATTTTTCGAGAAGTATATCAACATTTATTCATTGTATCCATTGTTGTTAAAAATAAGAGAGGTAAAAAATAAGTTTGATAATATAAGCATGTTTATGATAAAAGTATTTTAAAGTCTATACGTCTTTCTTTGTTATAAGAACAAAGTAATAAATATGTGATTGGTCTCCTTTCAACACATTTTATATACCTGTTCACCGAAGGGTAAAATAATAATTAAAATTGTAAAGGAGGAATGAAAACAACAAAAATATCTAGGTATATCTTCAGTAAAGCGAAAGAATGTTAAAAACATTAGAATAAATTTTGTTTACTTTTTATGATGTATAACACAATTTATCTGAAATTATTGTGAAATTAGCTTTCAAAATATACTTTCTAGAATGAAATAATGAATCTTTGTCAAATGTATTTCTGTTTTCTTTCATCATTCCTAAAGCAATAGATAGTAAAGTTTTTATATTTTTAGCACAGAAATTCGTAACTTGTGTTTTCTTGCAGAATATTAATTCAGTATTCACTATCATGAATTACAATTATAAGTAATTTGTTATTCTTGGAAATGATAAGCATAAAATTTAATCAAAATAAGCTAAATATCTCTTGTAATGTAACAAAAATTTATTATTAGAAAAATCTGCCTTTATGCCGAAATTTTATTTATCAATTGAAAAGTTATTGTTAAATCAAAACTAATACTAGAATTTGTTTATGTATACACAAATGAACTAAAATGCTTTATATTCTAACAAATTTGCAAATACTCATCAAGAACATAAATTTAAATAAGAATTAAAGAATTAAAATAATAATTTTTTATAAAATTTCTTGGAGATGTTTTTCAAAATTTGGCAAATTAATGATATTCCTGTTATTTACATACACAAATAAAATTATTTAAAATATTTTAATATAATGTGTTAGTTTCTTAAATGTAAATAAATATAATTATATTTTTTCAAATTTTCTGAGTAGTGAGTTAAAAAAAATGTGAATTAAAATGTTGAATGCTTAGAGTAAAATTGTCAGTTATTTTAGCTTATTGCTAAAATATATTTTATAAATTTATTACTTTTTTATTGACTTGTTTGTCAGACCGTTAGAAAGAAAAGATATGTCAAGAGTATAGTATTTTTGCTTACTGATAGCTAAAAGTAACAACTTAATTAATCTGGAAATCATATTAATCACAGTATAATACATAAATTGAATTGCTCATCAGTAGAAAAAATTAATAATGTCCATATTGTTAGATTTCAGCATTTGGATAAATTATTTAATGTCCTTTATCTCGTTATTTATCAATGTACACTGTCTTTCTCTCAAATAGAAGAAAATGAAATATTTCTTTTTTCTTCTCACTAGCATTTAACTGTAATGGATACTTCCACGGATTTCAAGAAATTCTTAGGAAATTGTTGAACGAATGATGTTCATTGTCAATAAATAATTTATGTCCATTTTCATTAGAAAAAGATGGTGTATGTGTGTCTGTGTGTATTCATTGCAAGCTTACAAGAAGATAATGACTAAAAAACAGATATCATTAAAAAATTTATATTAAGCAGACTTGTATTTATTCACTAAACACCTTTCGAAGTACCTCACTAATTGGTCTGTTTCTTTCAAAATAATAAATGAAAAAAAATTGTTACATCTTATTTAGTATATGGAATTCCTATTGTCATATATTCCTATAATTAGAATACCTTAAAATAAACTGACGCTGTTATTATTTTTAGAGTTGAATAATTACACGTTAAAATTTATAACTTAATTCAAAATGCATTTAATAAGCAAAATTAGTTAAGTTTTTAATATGAGCCGCCCAACCTGTCTAGTGGTTAACGTAACTGACTACGGATGAGGAGGACCCGGGTTCGAATCCCGGCTCGGGCATGGATGTATTTTCTCTTTCTCTCTCTTTGTGTTTCTCGTCCTTTCCTCAGATGATGGATGAATGTGGCCCGCCTTATAAACGGGTTTGTGGAGTGAGCGATGCTTTTCGTACCTCCGTGACTTGGTTCACAGGTGCCCATTTGGTAACGATAAAATAAGTAGTAGTTTCCGGCCTTGTTGCGGCTAACGTTTTTACTTTCTCAAGGGTGCTCACCATTAGAAATAAAAAAAAAAACAAAACTTTTTAATATGAAAAATTTTATAAGTGTTTTATGAACAATCGTATTGTAATGTTTTGGTTATGTTTTTGAGTAATTTAAAATACTCATATTTATATTAGCAATACAAGTTCATTTGTTAAAAATATAAAATATAAACCACTCGTAAAAATATAAATAAAAAGTAAGGAGTTGATTATTGTTTTTCGTATTGCTTTTCATCAAAAATAAATCGCTTAAATAAATGAAGCTCAACTTCAAATACAGTTTCCATTACTGAGGAGTCAACGTTATAATTTTGCAGTTCATATAAAAGAATATTGAATTTTCTAATACAATAAGGGTATAGTTATCGAAAGATTTTACCAGTAGAAGAAACTATTTATTCCTTGATTTGTTTGTACAGTAAATGTCTTTCTTTGCAACGCAGTTAATTCTAATTGTTACACAGAAGAGATTCTCAATTTTGCTCAAAATTTTCCAGAATCTAATTAAATTAGTTACTAGACTTGCTACAATCTTTTCATATGTAAAGTTTTGTCATCGTTCAAGTATTGAAAGTTTATAATCATGACAGATATATTCAAAAGTCAATAAACTCTATAAATTAAATTTGTACACGTAGCCTTTCACATTATACAAATAATTCCAGAGTTGATATTTTCCAATATTTTTAAAACGGAATCCTAAAAACTAATTAACCATTATTTTATCAATTTTACATCCTGCAATTTTAGTTTCTTTTATTCACGAAGAAAAGTTTTGCCATATTTAAATGTACTTAAAATAGATGTTGCATTTTTTGTCATTTTGCATTCTCTATACGAATCAATAAACAATAAAATTAGTATATATATAACACTCTCTCTGTCTTGACTTTATAACATTTAATTTTAACTATCATAAACTTTAGTCACATTTCTCTCATATAAAATTTCTAAACGGTATTCTTACAATAAGTAGATTTTGTGTCTGATTGACAGTATTGTTAAAATATTATACAGTTGGTAAAAATATCAATCAGAAAAATTGCAGATATTTGATCGGTCTGTATTTCTAAAAATAAATAGAATATGTCTTCCATTTTGTCACAATTTATGGCTCGTGATAAAAGAAAATTTTATTTCTTGATATTTCTATCTATACACACATTTATGTCACTATGTATCAGACATAAACTACGCAAAAACATTTGGATAGAAATTTCACGTGTTCAAGCCTGGAGTTAAACATAAAATGTTTTATAACCAAGACTATCGGATTACATATTTCTTAACCTTGTTAGGATAGTATTAAACTAGAACAAAAGAAAAAAAATTAGGATTCAAATCTGACAAAACTGAAAATAATTTTTTGAAACGCACTAAATTTTTCTTTATGTATTTTCTTATTAGTTTGACATTGAAATGTTTCAAAATTGAATTTTGAAATATAGATATATATCTCAAAATGCTATAATTATGTATTTCAAATTCAAAATATCATATATTTGTAGTAGGCTTTATTCTTAACATCGCAAAATTTAAAATGTGTTACGATGTTTTTAATAAATGTCTTCAAACTGACTGTCTGTTCTTTTTTTCACATCATGAAATTCATTAAAAGTAACTATTTTTTGCCACTCAATATTCCTGCTTAAAAATAAGAAAAACGTTTTATAAAGCAAAATTTCGTAACTTGTATGAACTTCTAAGCCCTATTTTTATTTTAAAAATGTTTCAGAATTTACATCTAAAATTTTTAATTTGAACATAAGTGCAGTGGAAAATGTTTTTACTACTTAGAATAATTCTTATTCTTACACTATCAATTATTTAATAATCTTGCATTAGAAAGTTTAGTTATAATTTATGACCTATAAGCTTATTTAATATCTTTTAGCAGAAACATTCAAGTGTTTTCAGATTATTCATTATATCATGCAGTTACATAGTTATCAGATGTCATTAAAATTTTTTATAATATCAGTCAATATTTAGTATTTTATCTAGCATAATGATTTTGTTGCAGTTAAATATACATATAAATCATAAATTTGAACACAAATTAACAAACATTTTCACCTGATATTTAAAATTAAGACCTAAATATAAAAACTAGTATTTGAGTGTATGAAAACTATTATCTTTGAATGCATAATAATGGTATATTTTTTACATTAAAATCCCAGTTATGATAGTAAAGAAATAGAAATGTTATTGGAAATTGTTGAAATAAAATAGAAATGTGAAATTATACAATCTTTTACAATAATGTAATATTTGATGTACAAATGATATTTTTTGTTTTAATTACAAACATGATGAGAAGTCTGATGAAAGGTATTAGCTCTTGGTAAGATACTTGTATATATATATATATATATATATATATATATATATATATATATTATAATCTGATCTTGTAAGACCTCTAACATTATGTGCAAATATTTCCTGATAAAATATAAGATTTTAGTTATATAGATCAAAGTCTCTAGCCTTTTACTGGTATCTCAGGGTGTAAATGTCTCATTTGAATGAATAA
>JAPDSC010125700.1:0-30843 GCA_026290005.1 Latrodectus geometricus
CTAAATAAAGTTAATTTCTTGAAAATATAATAGCTGAAAATTAATTTATCAACACTTGGAATAATTTTTTTTTTAAATTAAATATCAGTTTTACACACACATAATGTTTTTAAGGATTATTTTCATTTTTAATCTACTAACATTTTGATTAACTTTACATATAGGAGTTTATTTTGATTTTTATTTCATTGGGAATTAATCAATTAAAATATAGGATAAAATAACCATTTTACTCAAAATTTAGTCTTCATTTATAATATTAAATGATATTCTTTAATTTTAGATTTAATTTATTTATAATTAAGTGGGGAAAATTTTGCAGCTGATTGCTATTGTTTAAAAAAAAATATGTATTTTAAATATTTTTATACATAAAAATATGTAATAATTGTCCTTTGATTTGAAATTTAACTCACGTTTAATTGATATAAATAAAATTAAAATCAAATATTTTGTAAATCAATTTATCAAAAAAATTAAATTTCATTCAAACGCATAGTTTTTAATAAGATTATAATTTTGAAAAAATCTGTTATAAAAGAAAATTATATCACAGTTGTATCCATGAAATTATTATTCTTTTAAGTATTTTTTTTTCAATAAAATATCTTCAAACCTTGAAGATTACCGTATAAGAAACTTAAAGCATTGAAACAATTAGATTATTAAAATTAACACACTATAAATCATAACAAATCAATCAAAGTGATTGTAATGAGATGTCAAAATGAGTTTTAGAAACTCGTTCTTCTTTAATTGCTTCTTTGTTTCCAAGAAATGTTTTACTGTAACCTTCTGTAATCTATTTTTCCATAAAAAAACAATTTAAATTTAAAAATACTTTTGCAAGATAATTTTGCTTACGATAGGAAATTCGGAAATGAATACCATTTGCAAAAAAATATTAGGTTTTAATCCATTAGACAGAAATCATGGATATTAACCGTCCCCTCCGTTTTAAATGGTTAATTATAGGTCATCTTTTAATATGTTAATTTCAGGGCTTCACACATAATTACTTAATTATACGTTTGAAGACATGCTATTAATTGATTGCTCAAGTTAGTTTAAATGAATCTCCAGCAAATAATAGGGATTGTTTGCATATTTATGTTCGCATTTTGTACACTAGGGGTAATTTGTGATCAACGGAACATTCATGGCATAATTGTCAGAGTTCAATATTTTTTTAAGATAACGTTTTTGGGCAGGATTAATATCAGATATACCAAAAACCAGTTAAAAACTTTTAAATTTTACTTAAACAATTTTTGCTTTTTTAACAGCTTACATTTAAAATCTGCATTAACAAATATTCGCACTAATTGACATTTCAGGCTTATGCTGTTGACATTTAGTCTTTCGACTTTTCAGATTCATGAAATAATGGAAACTCTGATGATTTCAGTTAGGGTTTTATTTACATTTTGTAATTATTTTTTGCAAATGTGTATTAATTCAATTGGGAGATGCTATTTAAAGTAGATTCTCGATCATTACAAATATTCAAGCCAAAGGCAAGAGCCGGACGATCTACTTGTTGAACTTTAAGCTAGATTGCTAACCATTAAGTTGCCTTATGTTTTTTAATTTGAAGCCTAAGATTAAAGCTATAAGTTATATTATCAAATAATTGATTTCCTTTCCTATAAGTACCCTTAACTATTTACATTATCTGAGAAAAGACAAATATAAATAACAACTTATAAAGTCTCCTGTAATATTTTGTTTTCAAAATAGTATCTATTTTTTTATTTTATTTATTTATTTTATTTTTTTATTTATTTTTTATTTATTTATTTTTTTTTGTCGAGTGCAAGTTAGGTTGGCAGTATGGGGTGCGCTGATCCACTTTTTTTTCAACTGAACCGTAATTTGGTGTGGAGACAGACTTCTTAAGTACACACATGCCATAGGTTCTCGTTTATAGGATAGGCAACCATTCAAACTCCATTCATTCAAGGAATTGACAAAGACAGGCGAGAGAGAAAGAGAAAGTACATCCATGCCCGAACCGAGATTCGAACCCAGGTAGTATCGAATGAGTATCTAATAATTAACCCAAATGTAATATCTAATGATTTATACATTTGTCAATCGCAATTTTTATCCTAATTCTTTGGAAATCTATTCAGTAAACATTGTAGTAAATGAAAAGCAGGACGAACGACATATGAAGATATAATTCTTTTAATGGTAGAGACAATAAGTTTTTACAATAGATATCATAAAAATCACGAAATTTGATAACATAAACTTCATATAGTCGGATGTAATCCTGCCCAGTTACTCTAGTATATTTAAATTATACCACTGTTTTACAGAAAGAAGTTATAAATTATCAGGCATATAACTAAATATATGCATAAGGAAACATAGCTTAATTTTGAATTGCTTTCAAGAAACTATACTTTTAAACTTAAATTCTAATCTTAAGATTTTTATATTAGTGAAGGGATATCGTCCACACGTGTTGACGTAAGACGACCTTTGGCTTAATCAGGATACGATTTGCTAATATACTACATCCACTACAGTTCATACGCTAAATCGGGTTGTGATAGTCTACTGAGTAAAAAAGTAGTAACAGTAAACGTATTAAATGAGTGAACTTATGCATGTTAAAAGATCTGTTGTGCCCAATGTCCATTGCTCTGATGTGGGTTGTTGTAGAGAAAAATGTATGCCAGTGCATGAGTCATGTTCAGTAAGTGAGCATACTTTAAAATTACAATTCAGTTAATTGGCTGTGCTTTGCAATTTCGGTTCAAGTAATAGACAACTGGAAATGCATTATACTATATATAACTGGAAATGCATCATAATATCCTATATATATATAACAGAAAATGCATCTCAATATATTAGGTTGGGGAATAAGAAATCCATTATTTTTACGTGAACTTTTTGTAACTTCTTTTAGATTCGCTTTGTAAAAAGGTTTAAAACAGTTTTCATGTAGATTTTTAGGTCTTTTGCGAAGCTACGACTGCTGACATGCGGTTAACTTCGATTATTTTTGATATTTTATAGACATTCTCGACGATGTTGTATCCATGCGAGGTGCATCTTTAGCATCCAAATACCCAAACGGAATCGACGAAACCAAAATTGTGCGTAACTGGTTGTTACAGTCATATATAGGACTGTAAACACCTTTCACAATTTCAGCCACCTGGTTAGCATTTTCGCCATTATAAAAGAAAAACTAAAATGTATCGAATTTTCTGTTTGTTGTCTTCTATTTTTAAAACCTTGTACTCATAACTGAATTAATCAAACAAAAAACAGCAAGGGAATATTTTAGTGTCAAATGTCACCTTTCCAATGAGCATAAATTTGAAATTGTTTGATAGATACCTCACGAGATAGCGATCACTACAGATGTCTACCGAAAAAATAATGGATAACTTTTTCCCCAACCTAATATATTGCTGAGTCAGAATCAATCATTTAGTGCACTTTTAATCATTTAGTGCACTTTAGTAACAATTGCTAGTAAAATGCACTAATTGCAAGTGAAATGGACCAAACCGCCTTTCTCTATATTGAAATAGAAGAAAGCCATTAACTTTGTTTTGAAAAGAATGATTTAAACAAATTTATACAAAATAAAATCTCTTATGTTTTCGACTGAATTTTATTTAAACAGGATTTCATAAAATGCAGAAATAATTGTCTATTTTTAATCTTTGGACTTATTACGTAGAAATTGTGATTACAACGTAATAAGTGTAAAGATTGTAAGTAAATGCAATTGTAAAGAAATGTATTGTATATGTATTGTAAAAATAATATGTATTATAAATAAATGCAATTAAATGTTTTAGGATTTATACAAAATCGGGTTTTTTATTGAAACAGTTGGAGCATATCTTACATCTTCTATAAAAAAAAAAACAATTATTCAATAAAACGATTAGTTTCTTCTTTCCTTAACTCAGGAACAATTAGTTGGGTGTGTCTTTTGTCACCGATAATTTTCTTACTTTCTGCGTCTAGAATCATTTAGATTTGGGTGTGGTATTTTTTGCAACCAATAGATAAACAAAAGATGTATCGTTGATCACAGATTGGATAAAATAAGTAAAGAGAAGGCGGCAACATATAATGACTGTGAGCAATCTGCTATTCTGATCATTTATTCGTTCTTTACACAGCAATATGCTTTATTTTTTAAATAAGTCAGGAAGAAAAAAAATAAAATTGAAAAATATTTTGAGACAGATAAAGAATACATTTTGTATTAAAATAGCTTTCTAACATTTTGTTCCCTGATAGGCTTTTTACATAATCCAAAATAAATTAATTCTAAAATTTTTTTTTGCAGAGCGAGGTGGCCTATTTGGTTAGGGCGACGTTCTCGTTACCGAAAGGTACTGAATTCGAAACCCGTCTTAGCCGAAGGTCTGTTGTGTTCACACTGGGGCCCGTAATATCTGTTGGGTCACAATGTCCTTCATGTTACCATTCCAAATTAATACTGCTGGGGGTGATTGGAGTCAGGCTATGTGTCTTTTCTGGATTCAATCTCTAAATTGGAAGATCCAGATGGGGTGGTGGTGCCATCTATAAGCCAAAGTCGTACTTCCACCTTCAAATGAGGATGGTGCTCTATTCAAAAACAGAAGACTCTCTTTCTGACTTCATTCTTCCAGTCACTGACAGGTGGGCTTGAATTCACCCGTCAGTATAGTCATTAGTAACAACAACAAAATTTTATATAAATATATTTTAAAAGTAGATAACTTCTAAGTCTGCCAAATTAGACTATGCTGTTTGTTAAAAATCCTAATTTACATGAACGAGGCAACGGAGGTTAATGAGATGGTTGACGCTACATGCAATTTGATAAGAGAATTATTTTTATAATTTCATTTGCATAAGGTTATTGATAACTTATTTTATCAAATGTATTTTTTAAGGCTTTCTAATAAAACATCCAACATACTGAACTTCCGTAGATATTTGAGTTCATATATCTGTTTCAAAATGGTGGTTATTAAAAAACTCCTATTCACCCATTCTAACACAGAAGGCTTGTAATTAAATAATATTCATGAAAATAAGTTCTATTCCTACCATTAGAATAAACATGGCCTGATGTTTCGATAGTTAAATTTTCAGTAAATTAAATAAAAATTTATATTAATATATTTAAAAAAAATTGCAAAAATACAATTTCGTACACATCAAATTTATTTCAATATTCAGTTATTTTAATTGGAAGTTTTTAATTGGAAAAACTTATTTTGCTAGTTTTTGAAAGCTCTATATTGAACTACTTTGGGGGGTTTAAAAATAGAGAAAATAATGCAGTCAAACTTAATTATTGAAATCAAAATATCTCATTCCGTTAATTAAACATCTGAATTAGCTAACATTTTATAAAAATATTTTTGTTAAATAGTGATCTAAATTAATTATTAGTTTCAGTAATATGGAATAAATGCTGTAGATGTGTGCTTATATCTAAATATTTAAAAACTTTTAAGCATATGTAAATATTGATAAATATAGTTTAAAATATAAAAATGTCTAAATATACTAATAATAAAATAATACTAAATAATAATCCTTGATGATAATATAAATGCATTCTAATGCAAAATAACAAAATATAAACTTTTAAGTGATTTTCCATAATTTTAATTAAAAAAAATTTTTTTTATCTACTATCACGAAATTTCAAAAATGGTCATTTACTATATAATCCTAACTGACCAAACTACCAGATATTGAATACTATATATAACCAAAAGAATATTTTTTTGCTTCTGTCCAAAACTGACTAAGTTATCAAACACTTACCATTTAAAACAAAAAAATCAATCGGGGTGTATGACAAATTTATCAAATTAGGAATTTTGAATATCACAATAACAAAACAATCCTACGCAATACGGTTAAAATTAATGAAATTATTAAATATTGATTTTTTTTTTCCAAAAGGGCTTTTCCTTATCTGAGTACACATTTGTCAAAAAAAGTTTATGGGACCTATTGAAATCGAGTAAAAAATAACGAAAAGAAGCTTGTTTTTATAGTACTATGTATCAACAATTTATTTATTTTAAGCAGAATATAAGTACTCTAACAAATGAAATAATATTGCGAAATAATTTAGATTATTTAATGCACATATTTAATTTTTTAGTGTCAGATATTCCGATATTGAGAAGTTGTAGATCATTCAAACAATGAAGATTTAATGAAGATTTAATCACTTAATGAAGATTTTCATTGACATAGTAGCACACGTGAGAAATCTTTTCATTCTTACTTGCATTTCAAGGGATCATATATAAACTTATATTTAATTGTTTTATCAGAAATAAATATACTGATTTCAATGACATATACTTTAAGAATTTTTACTATGAGTTTAAATGTTATGATTAAAAGTTAAGAAACCAGTCACAGAACATCATTATCTTTAGATATATAACAGGACTTAGCTGTATTCCAAATATTTTTATATATGTATAAACAATGACATGTTTCATGTAATATTATATAAATTTATTATAAATTATGACATGTGTTTTAAATTTGTGCATATAGTGTCTCTTTAATGACAAAAAGAATGCTTTTAGAAAAACAGTTGAATTTCAAACTGAGCATTGAAAGATTTTTGAAACTACCTGATTCATTATTCTACCTTTTAAAAAAAATAACCCGAGCCTCTTAAAGGTTAAAAAAATTATGCGGATTCGTTTAAACAAGTAATTCCTCAGTTGTGTCAGTAAACAAAAGCACAAGTTGCTTGTTAAATTTGAATTCACTTAATGGGCAAATTGACAGTCTTATGCTATTTTAAAGCATTTTTAAGTCCACTGAGTAAAATTGCCTTTTCAATATATTTTTCATATATGTGTGCCGTATTCTCGTGTTACGAGTGAGGAAATTAGGAAAGCTTTTAAGCATCCATCATGTTTGATATGCAGGCAGAAAGCAGAAGCGTAATATTCATTTCCCGTTGTTCGACAGTCCCGTTATTCGACAGTCCCGTTGTTCCCGAAGAGCTATAGGCCACGGTGGGCCCACACTTTTGGCTTCAAGTGTATTGTATAGTGGTCTCCGGATCATGACAATAGTTTTAGTATCAATCACGAGATATACTGGGAAAGATAGCAAGAAATAGACCTTCAGAAGTCTCAAGATTTCTCTATTGAGTCTTAAAAAATTAAACAAATCGTGTATAAAAGATTGGCTGGAAGAAACCTTTCATTCAGAGACCAATGGTGTGTGTTACCCTCACGTAAACTGAAACTATAATATGTCTCTCTTGGAGATGTGAACTCCACTTTTAAACAAATGTTACCATTAACATCGCACCTTTTTAAATGATGAATACAGTATACAAAATATTTTTCAATAAGCTCTTACATTGAGAACTTAGAAGATATTATCATGGAAATAAATGGCATTGGTGGCCCAAGCATTCTTGTAGGGAGAGGAATCATGTCGAACGGGAATACACCGTTTCATATCTTCTCTTCTCGTACAGTAACAGAGAAGATATGAAGCGGTGTATTACTAGAATCCCACGTAAGTTTCTAAAATCCCATTTCTAAAGAAATACAGGGAATTTTCCTTAGTAATGGGATTCTAGAAACTTACGTGAGACTCCTTTGAGGATATGTGCTAGACAATTTCGTGTTCATGGACCATAACAATGACCATACAGAGCTGCACTTATCAGTTATTATCAGGAAGAAGGTATTCATTGTATAATCTGGCAAGCAGAATTTCTAAATCTCAATCTCAAAAAGCATTTGTGGGATTCTCTAGCAAGAGTCATTATTTATTGACAACAATTCCAAATATTTTCCAGAATTTAAAACAAACATTTTTGAAAGAAGTGGGATTGCTTTGTTGATCGTTGATCTATCATCTCATCAACAGTATAACAGTTCACTATGATGCTTTTATACTTGTATAAGATGACCACACTATTTAGTAGAAGAAGCAATATGGAGTGAAACAAAGAAAGAGTAATAAAATAGATATTACGCATCCCATTTTGACTGATATTGCTCTTTGCATATCATACATGAAACTTTTGCTCAAATTTTTATGCTACAGCATTGGCATTGGTATCCGAAATATAAATTTATTAAACTGTTTTTATCAAAATATCTCATTTTCTATATTTGTAACCTTAATTTTGGACACTCATTTAGTACATGTAGTTGTAACAATGAGAAAAGCTTTCTAATTGTTATTAAATGTTGCGTAACTATTAGAAAGCTTTTCTCACGGGTTACTAAATGTTATACGGACTGGTCTTTAAATTCAGTTATGATTCCAATAAATATATATGAATCAATTTAGAAATTTCTTAAATATTTCTATAATTCATTATTAATTTACTAACTGATTATATAAATATTAATTTCTTAAATATTTCTATAATTTTATTATTAATTTATTAGCAGATTATATAAAAAAAATCCCTATAATCATGAATTTTATTTTAGAATAAATCAAAAGAAGAACAGAAAATGTGTGTAAAGAATAGAAAATATACTTCATTGATATCAAAAAAAATTTTTAATTTGATTTACAATGTTTTATGTTCTTTTTTCGATAAAGTTATAAATTTTTTGTTATATAAATATAATACTTTATTATATAAATTCCTGCAAATATATATACAGTTTTTTTCTTGATAATAATATAAATAAATTATCCTTTAAATATAAAAAGGAAATTTGTGTTTAATAATACAAATAGAAAGGAAATAAGAATATTAGAGATAAATCATGCCAAAGAGAATATGAAAAATAACAAGTTCCATATTAATTTCTAAAGTATATGCAAATTCAATTCAGTATACATACTATATTTATGCATGAAAATTTATAAGCGTTTCAACTTCACGCAATTCAAATTAGTTATTCAATTTAGTTAAATTAGTTCAAATTACTTCAAATTTAGTTAAATTAAAGTGATACATTTTTTGACGAATTTATTTATCAAATAGGGGTTAAATTTTGTTTTGATTCTAATTTTAAATGAAGAATTTTTATCCATATATATATATATATATATATATATATATATATATATATATATATAAGTATAAGTATTTCAAAATTGTATCGAAAAAAAGCAATATATTTAAAATTAAAATAGGTTACTTCATTAACAAAACACAGTTATCTTTTTCATTAAATAGAAATAAATAATATTTTTTTAATATTTCGAGCGCGCACGGATTTCAATTTATTTAAAATTCTTAATTTAGGATGCATAGTGTAAATAAAAAAACTACTAAACACACAAAATAATGTTTTTACGTTTATTTAACTTGTTAGTACTTCAAAATATTAAGATACACTTGGCAATGCTCTAAATAATCTCGCTTTCAAGCATTATCAAGAACATTATACCAAAAATGGTTTTCTTCCTAAATTTTTTGTTTTTTATTTTCATATTAATATTTTTTTATAAATTGCACTTTCATAACATAAAATTTTTATTCAATTCATTAACCTTCAGGTTAATTAAGACTTTCCTATAAAGATTTGCATATATTAGAAACAAGAATTGTTCTCTCTCAATGACAAAACCTTCGGTTGAACCACACATTGATTGATATGCAATTTTTTTCCTTCCAAATATTTTGTTGCAATCTTTTAAGATTCCGAGATTGGAATTAAAAAAGAGGCTGATTAAGAATGCAGAAATGCAATCTTTCTATATTTTTTTTATGAAATCAGTAAATAGTTGTGATCCAATTCTCAATTTTAAAGAAGAAAAATAACTTTATTTCGTATTATATCTTAATGTTTTATGCAAATAAGAGCTAGTATTTCTAAATTATTTTATGTAAGAAGATAACAAAATTATAATAGTTTAAACAGTATCAATTTCAAACATTTTTGTTCTACATTCAAATATAATTTAAATAAATAAAATATAAACAAATGTTTCATTAAAAAAGATGCTGTTAATATCGATGTTAATATATAAATAAAATATTAAAATAAAAGATTATTAATCACGGCTAAGTTAAAGTATGAATTGTTAAATTTAAAACATCTTTAAACATTTAACAAGAGGGAAAAAAAGCGGTGAGTGTTATAATATATTATTATACCCTTGGCAAAAAAAAAAATTCGACCAAGAAATTTCGCCTTCAAACAATGTCGAGAATGTAACACAAAAGACGACTCACTTCTTAAATATGTTTGTTTTTAATTTACATGTAAATAATGACACCGTATGTCGCTTTTTTTCGGTTATCGTTATTGTTCGACTCATCGACCTTCAGGTGTTAAGCAGGATTTTCCCAAAGATATCTTAAGATTAGACGATGAATTTATTCTCTCACTTTCAAGGCCAAAATCATCGAAAAAGCAGCAATATGTAACTTTTTTTCTAAATGTTTTGTTTTAATTGCTTTTGGTTATGACCAACAAAAAATTCTAATCGAAATTGAAATTAAAAATTCCTTATTTTGATACATATTTTCATCAAAACAATGAATTCATGTATTATTACGATTAAAAATAATTCTCCATATATTAATTTAACTCTAAAAATGATAATAGGATGCAAATGAGTTTTAATATTTATTACGTAGAATAAAAATAAAATGTATAAGTTTAGAGTAAAATTATAACATCAAACCATTTATGCTAGGAAACTTCATTCTTAAACACAGAACTACTCGCCATCCAATTCGGAAATGTATATTTTGTTAGTTATTAGTATTTTCTTTCTTGTTTATTATCACAAAATATAAAGAATATAATCTGTTAATATTATTAATTAAGGTAATGCTATTTTCTTGTCCTAGTTTTTTTACTAAAGAAAACAAATGAATAAATAAAATGAAATTAGAATGTTAAAATATTTCTCAAAGGATAGTCTAACAGTTGTTAAGCCACCCTCAAAGAAATTTAGTTAGGAAGAATTTCTCCTTCAAACAATGTCGAGACATTTACACAGAAAATGACTCTCTTTCTAAATCTCCATATGGTAAATATTTGTTTAATATCCAGTGTTTAATGCATTCTGGGAAGACTTCATTGTGTGAATTGTATTCATGCTTCACATAGAAATCCAGACGCATTTTTTTTTGATAGACATGTGTGAAAAAGTGGAATAGCCAATCTCCATCATATAATAGTGGCTGCGATCAAACCTGGGAAAAATTATATTGCTAACAGAGCAGTTTTGTTATCAACATCACTAAGCCACCATCGTCATAAAAATCAGTAACAATGAAAAATTATTCCTTTTGACTTCTTTGTAAAAGCAATATTTTCAAACGGTCACATAACTGGATGTGATTGCTTACTTTTTTTTCGTATTTATTCTAATGACAATTGGGTGAACACAATTTGGTTCATTTAAAAAAATGATTGCTATAGAATTTTGATGTAGATTTATATTTTTGGTGGCAAAGAGATGAAACACTTAGAAATCAGCATATTTTTGTAATAATTTTATGCAGGAGATAGCTCAAAACCAAATGATAATTATTTGCCAACATCTTATTATTGTATACTGTACATAATTCAAGTGCAACAGATATATCTACATCATTGTAGTCTAGCAATTCAACAATTAAAAGTTGATCTAAAATATTTGAACATCCCTTATGTGAAGCCCTCTAATGATGATTATCATGGATAGTGGGCCATATTCACTTATTGCGAGGAAGAAAACTCGCAAAACTCTCTAGCGTCAAACAGGTGTGCATGCAGTATAAGCAAAAATACATCATTCTTTTCCCGTTGTTCAATATTCCTCAGATTGAGACCTGGAACTCCACTAGATACAGCTCTAAGACTGAGCTACGAAAATACTTACATTTACGAAATTTGAGGTAACGTAATAGATAATCCAATAGCTAAAAATGTTATTATAAAACTTTTCTCTTCTTCGGGTTTTTTTCAAATTCAGTTTTCCATATATAGTGAGCCATACTCACTTTTTAAGTAATCCATAGCCACCACATTCCCCAGATCTCATTATATACTATTACTGGGATTGGACTACTTAAAAAATTTGCTTTTATCTTGATTCATTCTAACAGTTCATAGCAATTTTCCTAAAAAATAAAAGCAAGTAATCGCCTTTGCAGGGGAATTATGTATTTTCCGAATGATCTTTGCGACGAATCTTTCATAGGTAGTGCATTGTAATCAAGTGTCACATGGGAAATAAACTCGGAAAATTTATAAGCATTTTCATTTTGACAAATGCGCATATAATAAACAGAACTAAACTTGTCTCTAGTTTGGTAATGATGGATAATTTTCGAGCTTACGTTAATTGAAATTGTCTTTCTATATTTAAAAGTAATTAAGACAAAATTGATAAAAAATAATTTGGAGAAGAATATTATAGATAAATAAACATAAAATATAGAATGTGATGAGAATTACCACTATTTATTGCATAAAGAAATAGAAAATTTACGTATTTCACATGAAGAATGTTTTATAAATTGTAGAGTCACAAAAATTCCCATCAATATTGCATACTTTTATTCCTATTTAAATTTACAAATGTGCCCTAAATTCTTATTAAGAATATTTTTAAATAATACAAATACTTTTTGATAACAAAAAATATTTTTTTATTTATATTTTTCAATCCTAAATTTATTGTATAAAATATCGTTTTGAAAACAATTCTTCAAATTAAACTTAATCTACAAATATTTAACCAATGTCTTCCTTTTACCGTTTTTAACATTAATGCATATTCATAAATTAAAACGAAAGCTGAAAATATTTTTACAAGCTTAAGCTAATTAGATTTGACACTATTTGCCTCGATTTTAAATTTATTGCTTCAAGAATTGCTTATCAACTTTCTTGCTTTCAAGGTTTAACTGTTAGTAAGAAATGTGCGTGTCAGAATTGAAAGTGTATTAAGCGCTTTTTTTTCTTCACAATTCAGTTCTTATAAATGACTTAAAAACAGATAATACTGTTAAGAGAAATGTAATTTAATGATTTATTGTGTTTCTTTAGTAAATTTATGAGCGCTTTCCAAATTCTCATTTAAAAACTTAGTTTTTATTCAGAAAGTGTTCAGAAACGCTGAGGTATTATAACTTGACAGGGAATCATTGACAAAGAAAATGAAGTTATTTATTAACATTATGCTCGATAATTGATGTTGTGAAAAGAGCTTTCTGTTACACAAACTTAAGCTGTTGTTATTTTATGTCTTTTTTTTTATCTTACTTATGTTTACATTTATTTCTAGGTTCATATTACTTATATGAATTTAGAAATACTCAATGTATTCATTTGACATCTTTTTTTGTTATATATCATTTCTGAGAAATTAAAATTTATTTATCATCTTAATTCCTTTGACGAGAATTGAAATATTTTACCAAAAATTATGGTTCACTTTTAATTGAGAGACCACATACCGTAATAGTTTCTTAATTATTGACTGAAATGAAATTGGTTTTTACTATAAATTTTGCATTTCTACTGATCTACTTATGACATAGAGCTCAACCTAAGTTACTCATCACAATGATTATAATTATGAATTTTGTCATTAAACATCACAACTTTTAGCTGAAATTGGAAATTGATATTAAAATTAAAGAAATTATCATCTGTAGTTTCAATAATTAAGTAAAATCACTAAAAAAAGATGTATATATATTCTTCAAAATGACAAAACTTACTGATTTGTTGCTGTGTTTCTTATGTAAATTTATGGCCTTTTTCAAAATAATCTTCATGAATACTTAATTTTATATAGAAGGCATTCAAAAATGGTGCTGTATTGATAACTTGACAGGAAATCATTGACAAAAAAGAATGCATTCATCAACTCTGTGTTCAACAAATAGAGAAAAAACCTTTCTGCTTCATATTTCCAAGCTGTTGTTTCATATCTTTTTTTTAATTTTACATTCATTTACATTGAGAAATTCCAAGTTAATACTGGTTTGCACTTTTTGTGATGCATATCATTATGTGAAGCGTATCAAATGTATACCCAAGATTATATATCTTTCTAACATTGTTTAAATACATATGTATGATTAGAACTTATCTACATTTTTGAATATGTTTTTATATGAGTACATTATCTACTAAAAACTAATTAGACATCAGGTTAGAAAAAGAAAAGTACATTTATTCAAACTCAATAGGTAGAGAAACACCTACTGATTTCGGATGATTGATTTTTTTGGTGGACTTTCTGCATTTCTCTTTAGATTTTAGATTCAGACTATTGGCTGGCTATTCCAAGTGTTGTACTTTATACAACACTTACTAAGTCATCTGAGATCTCTCAAAATGAAATTGGGAGCTATGATTCAGGAATAAACAACAGTATATTTCATAAGTCGTAAACATATTGTTAGAAACACATAATTACCCAGAATGTCGCAGAATTGTAGTAACCAACTGCTCTGACCAAATATACAAGGCCACATTTAAGGGAACGTCTTTAAAGCATACTATCTTCTCCACCAAACTTAACTTTCAGTAACTCACAGTCTGGCAGAAAATATTCCAGCAAACCTGGGCATCTGAAAGGTAAAAAATAACATTGATTCGTTGCTTCAGAACTATTCTCTAGTGTTCAAATACCTTTAGAACTGTCTTTGGTTGTTATGTTATTCACCACCAGAATAATAAACTCTATGGTATTATCCATGTAATTTTAGCAAATAAAGTTACATTCATGTATAATTGTATTTGAAAAATCGTAAAACTTGTACAGTTACAATCTCTTATGCGTGCGCATGTTTTCATCTTGAGTAGTGCTCCTCATCTGCAAATAAAAAATTTTGAATTCTTTATTCAATAAACTTTAAAATATATGAATGAATCAAACCAATACATATAAACTCAAAATTATTCTAAATATTAGCATTCATTTGTATCAATTATAATATTTTACAGAAGGTATTATCAGCATTATTTTTCTGTCATGTATTTGAAATGCACATTCTACTTTAATAATTATGGCCACTTATACCATTCAACTAATCATAACGAGATTCGCTGAGGAGGGTGCCCCTAAGGTGTGAGCTCGTCAACTGAGTGTGCTTCATAATTACAAGGCACTTGGTGATGGGCGAAAATTCCAAACCCGTTAACCTTAAGGTACAGTCCGAGGCATTTATGTATGTATCCTAAATGTGAATGTGATAATTATGTTAATTACTTGTTAATGACATAGTGTCCTGTCTTAAAGACACTCATAAGAGACATTCATTTTTTGAATCATATATATTTAGACACAGCAGTTTCTAAGCCTTTATTTTCAATGGTGTCATTATTATACTTCTATGGCCTAAAGGTAGTTTACGTACCAGTGTACTTCACTGTATTTAGCCTAGAGTTGAGCTTGATCAGTTTGGTTGAAACAACTGGGTAGGGAGTAGGAGTCTTTTTTTTTTTGTAATATTTAGAAGTAATTCCTTCCTCCCTCCTTTTTAATTTCTTGTACACTTTTCGCAATTATTTTTAAGTTTACTCACTTCATTACTAAATAAGTTTTATTATGCAATTCAAATGTTGATAATCATTTTTACATCTCAATTTTTTTTATTAAACGTATGTCTAAAATAAATATACTTTTATTTTTAATCGAAAATCTAACTCGAAAAATATGTTATGCCCCTCATCTTGATATATTTATAATCAACTCTAAATTGAATTCAAGAAACAACCGAAGCATTTGTCACAGATAATAAAATAGATTTATTATACATTATTACCTGTGACAAAACGATTATTTATTTTAAAATGCTATGAATGATTTCACATATTTAATCTAAAAAAGTATTTTATTAAAATTAAATAATAATTTTTAGATAAAGTTTATATATGAGTTGGAAATTTTGGGATATGAAATAAATAATTAATCATAAAATTAACTGATAAGTAAACCTGGAATAGAATAATTTATATCAAGGTTTTGGAAGGTCTATGATAACAAAATCTAACATCTCTATATGTTCTAATGAATTCACAGGTTTGGTTATTGCAGTATATTTCCTGCTGCTATTTCTAAAGATGCTTCTAAGTTGCTAAGCACAGCCAATTATAGCATGATTTTAAACCAAGATCAGGTGACTAAATTGACATCTGAGCTGGCATCCTATCCTTTATGTCACTTATTTATAATTATTTCTTTATGTTAGACAGTGAGAAATCTATTGAACTTTTAATGTACATAATATTTTTCAGTATGACTATGTTTGGTTGGTATTGGTATTGAAACCACAACCTCCCACATCAAAAACGATGCCTTTCCTTACCAAGTTACAGCAGCCTCAATTCTTGCTTAAAATTATTTAGTATTTATAATAAATATATATAATAAATTAATAAACTCTGTTGAAATATATATTTTAAGTTTTCCAACGACTAACTATGTGCTATGATTGCTATGAATTCTTAGTAAATGGAGATACGTTTGTTCACCTTTTTTTTTTAAATTCTAACTTAAAAAAATCACAAGTAGTTAAAAAAAGTATTGCAATGCAACTATAATAAAAATATTTAAAATAACTTTAAAAGTCTTTTTTTATTAAATATTATTTATATTATATTCAAGCTGTAATTTCAGGATATGTAAATTGTCTGTGATCCGCATAGTTTGAAACCTTGCAAATAAAATTGCATGATTTTTATTTGTGATTCCAATACTTCAATAAAAAATAATTTCTCAATAAATGCATCAAGTAGTTTATAAAAAAAATCTATTCCAAATTCTTATCGTCAACAGATATAGATTTTAGCATAATATAATACGATCTTTTGGCAATCACAGCTTGCTTGATTTTTTTTTTTTTTTTTTTTTTTTTTGAAATTTAAATTAAAACTAACAAATAATTCTTGCTTTTAAGTTGCAAGCTTAAAATCTTGAGAAATAAAAAGAATGTGTCAAAATATGATTTAAGTGAATCAATGAATCAATTCATCTCAATTTTACAAAATTTCAAATCCCTCGAAGACTACAGAAGTCGTACATTTTATGAATTCCTCTCATGTTAAACCTATAATTGCGATCTTTCGCATCAAACATTTTTTTTCTTTACTCCATTTATCTTTAATCACAACAAAGAAATGCAAACACGTGTGCACCCAAACAAGACCATCAACAACAACCCCATAACAAGACGTCGCAATTAGCTAAAAGTAAATTCCCAAATCATCCTTCAAACATCCTTTTTGCCGTTTTTCCCTAGGCAACAACAAAACTCTTCCGTCGCCTTTATGGGTGTTCGATACCATCGACGATCGAACCTCAATTAACCTACATCTGCCAGAAGCGTCGCCAATCGTCCTTACCAGCACCTTAAAAAGAAAGACGAAGGTCAGAACTCCAACATCCATCTGTTAATGGCTAAGCGATAAAACGCTTCACTCTCGATTTTGTTTTTTTGGATTTATTAAGTAATTCAGAGTTATCGAGTGATTTTCCGATTACCTATTTTGCTTAGTTGAACAGATAGTAATAATCTTTTGAAAAAGGAAGGCAACATTTAATGGCTTATTATCAGAGGAATGTGTTAATTATCCTACTCATGAATATGTGGGATTTTGCCCTCAAGCGATAATAGAAGAATCTGATTAGCTCTTGTCATTCATTTTGGTTCTTATAGAATTATTATAATCGCAAACATCTCTAAATGGCTTCGATCTTTCTTTTCCCAATAAATATTCAACAAGAATTTTTCCAAAAACATATTATTTCCATTAATAAAGAGGCAATAAAATCTAATTCTTCATTTCTAGGAATCTATCAAAATTCTGCTTACTTTGATTTAGGATATAAATAGTTAGAAATATCTTAAAGTTCTATTCTTAGAAAAAATAAACATCGTGAAGTCCCTATATATCTGTAAACATATCTATATAATTAATAAAATGATGATAAATATATGATTAAAAGTTAAATATTCCTATAATTTTTTTTTAAATTATATATTTTTTTAATCTTTCTTTGCAGAAGTTTTCACATTTAACTCAAATTAAATTTCTTAATTCTATGAAATCAAATAGTAGATAGTTGAAAAACTGAAAAACACTGCAGAACTTTCTCGAAAATATATGTAATACTTTCAGGGAAGACTTTTCATGGACAATGAGTAATGTTCGTAAATCGAAAAAAGAAAATTAGGATAACTAAATATGCTTGTAGAAAATAGAAACGAAACACTAATCTCCTGATGTTCAATTTTTGGGAAACAGAAAAGCAGAATTTTTGGGATCGAATCCAGGAATTTCCATTCCAAACAACACTTTTCTCAATTAGGAATGCACAAAACAATGTCCACAAAAAATCTTACTGTTTTCGGTTTCTTTGCAACCGGCTATAATTTATGAGGATTAAATACTTAATAATGTTTAAAGTGTGCAATTCTAAGAACTTAATATGGAATAAATAGCTGAAACTAATTGTTTAAAATATTTTTTGATACTTAAATGATTAAAAACGTGCTAGTATATTTTTAAAAATTTGTGGTTTAAATTAAAAAATACCATCTTAACACATGCGCAAGTCCAGTGAATAATGTAGCATATGTAAATGCAGGGTAAATGCACAACAGCTATATTCCTTTGTTCATCAAAAATTATTTAGTGTAGATGTGATGAGATACAGCAATAAAAAGGAAATATTTAAAAACCTTTACTAAATACTATCAATATTTTAAATTTCTCATTGATGTCACTTACGATATAAGTACTCTTAAAGAGGTATGCATTGACTAAGTGACAGCCAAGTACTTCATTGAGTATCACTTGGTCACATCATAACCCTGTTGTAAAATATGTAAATCCTCCTTTACTTTGATTTGGTGATGTAATAGTTCAAAATTATACTTTAACTAAATAGCTTAAGGGAGTGTCATTTCAGATAATAGACTTTTATAAATAGTTTGCCAAGTTTCCATTTTGCAAAAACGAAATTCAGTATAAAACATCCAAACTCTGACCGAAAAGTGAAACAAAACATACATTTTCCATTGTCAATTGAATTTATCATCTTTCTATTTAAATAGCGTCATTACGATTAGACTACTATAAAACCTGAAATTATTTTGGAAACAGCTTTTTACTTACAAATGCTATATCATAAAATTAAGAAGTAAAACGGAAATAATTCTGACATTTATGGATTCTTTGTTAAATTAAATCAAAACCTAAGTTAACAACCATTAAATGCAGTTTTACTTTAATACTTTTTTAGAAAATCTTTATTATCAAACCACAAAAATAAAGAAAAATCTTGTTAACAATTGTCTATTCTTTTCAGAACACGAATGTGCTTTTTGAGTATGCATTTCGTTACTTGGAGTTGCGGAAACCTGATTCATAATGAAATTTATCTTACTTAATAAGCTTTAACCTAATTATATAATAGCATACTAAATAAACATACGTATGATAATTATTGATAAGTATTAGGTCCTTCCATTGGTGTAGAAGGAAAAGCATTTGTTCTCGGATGGTAGCATTCTGGCCATAACAACTCATAACAAAACAAAATTCAAAACCACATGAAACAAAAGAAATTCTCTACAGCTTTTTTCTTACTTTGTAAAAAGCTTCAACCAACATGTGCTTACAATCTCTTAATTGAAAGAGAAGAAATAAAAACATCGGGTAACCCTTTCAAAGATTTATTAGGAAATACTCTAATTAAATTCCCGATCACACGCCGAGTACTCAGTTGGGGGGAAAAAACTACAACAAACCGTTTTTTATTAGATACTGCAAATTTTACAATTGCGAATCTTAGGTAGGTCAAAATCAATGACGGTGAGAGATGTACAAGGTCAAACTTCCAACGGACACACCTTGTTTCTTGAAAAAAAAATCACGTAAATCACAACTGTGAAAACTGTTTCTTGTTATCATTTTTTTCTCATTACTCTGAAGATTGGTATACAACAAAGATAACCAAAGATTTCGAAAGTAAACAATTACTTACAAGACAACAAATGTGTTATGTTTCCTGAATTCTGCTCTGTAAGCGTTCCTGTAATCACGATTGAATCATTTGTTGATGAATCACCAAATCTCTTTTAATTTGATCTGATGCTCTTGTGATAACATTGATTTGTGCGATATGATTCTGTGATTTGGGGATTTTTAATAGTAGGTTAAGGGTTGATTTTTCTCTGACTTAAATTAATCTCATTTCTTACCAACCATTATTTTCCCTTCTGCTGTCACGAAGTGTAAACTTCAAAATGATCTTACTTGATGACGATGTTAGATAAATTCCTTAAAAAAAATAACAAAACTGAAGAACTGATTTATAACATTTATCATTACTTTTACACATTACATCAAACAGTATGATGCAACAATTCGTGAAGAAACTTTTTTGTGAAAATTTTATAGGCTGAAAAAGTAACATCGTATTTTATACAAATAAGCTTTCTTTTCAGGGAATATTTCTTTCAAACTTTCGAGGAATTCATACATTAATTTTTGCATTTATACTTTAATTAAATTTCCTTAAAATTCTTAAAAAAAATAAATAAAAATAATTTTCTTTTTTGTTTGATATCATTTTATATGTAAAAAAAAAAAAGAAAAGAAAACTCAAGTTTGAAATTTTTGATATTAAAATTTAAATGAATTTAAATTTAAACTGTGAGAAACTTAATGAATGAACATAAAAATTCAAATTCAATCAATTTCAGGCAATTTAATAGTAAAATTGAGCTATAAATACAAGGTATCAAAGAAAATTCTTAACAGAAGACTATTCAAAAAATATATGGGTTATTACTTTTCTCTTTGAAAATTATGAAAATTATCATAGTAGCCATTCTGAAAAGTATATGTCAAAGGTAACTCAAAAGATAGATGTCAAAGGTATCCTCATCATCAGCCATGCAAAAGATAAAATTTTATTGCATAAATCTATTAATGTACTAGGCTAGGGTACTAGACTAAGAAAGATTCACAATCATAAATTGACTTACTTACTCATTTGTAGATATTTTAGATTAGTTGATTCAGTTATAAATTATTCATAATTTTTTCCATAAGGCTAAACTCTATTGCCTGACGTTTAATAACAGAGTACGTTTTGAAGTAGCAGATTATAAATGTTTGAGCATAAGAATCCATTGCCGTATCTTTTGATCTTTGATTCACCAACTCCTTTGTCCTAGGTTTCTGCATGAGTAAGTATCCAGCCGAGCTTAATTCTCGTTATTTTGATTATTATATAAGTAAATGATATATTCGCTATTTAAAATTTGATTTATATTACGAATCACGGGTGGCCGATATACTTATGATATAAAAAATTTTGAAAATTAATGTGGTTCGTACTGCTTATACTAGATGGTGAAAACATTTTTGATTCACTGCAAATATTTCGACTGATGCTGATGGCCTCATAATATCAAATTCATACATTTTTTACTCATTTGAACTAGAATACTTACAGACAAATGCATCTAAAAATAAAACAATATTTGTTTTTCTTAAAAATGTAGCACTAGTAAGAATAGGGCTAAATTATTACTTTGTCCACTATTTGCATCAAACGTCAGTAATAAACCGCCAGTGAAACAGTTACACTTAGCGCTAGCAATTTATTGATTTTAAAAATTGAAAGTGTAGCACATCTTGGTATATATTTCCTTCATTGACTTGAAGGGTAAAGTGATTTATGAGACAAGCGAAAGAAAATTATTAACTTTTTAGCTAAGGACGTCGGTATATTCTGACACAGCAAAATTTATGAATTGGTCACATGGTACTGTTTTAAAATTGTACAGGAAATGTGCTATGATAACACAACTGAAATTACTGTGATATCGGTGGATTGTTAGTTAGGAAAGTTTGCTCTTAAAAAAATAAAAATAATGAGAGTAAAAAGTATGAGAGAATGTTGATTACATTCTAAAATTCAAGAATGAACATTCTATAATTTTAATAATTATAATATAACAGAGAAAATATATTTTAATTATGTTCTCTGAAGCAAACTTTATCCCTCCTCACAAAAAAATTATGCCACCGTGATAAACGACTCCTTAAGTGATTCTAAAAGAAGATATATTATTTAAATGATAATTAGTGCTTACAAGAAATTATTACTGTTACTATAAATCTGTTACTTAAATTATTAGTTACAAAATATATAGCATGCAAAATATTGGTTTCATGAATTTGAAAGATTTCAATAATATTCCGCTATTGATTATTAAAAACTAAATTAAAGAAATTAACTTAAAATTACATTGAATAAACACTAGTTGTTAATTTTATTTTCAATAAGTAATTCTATTGTGTATGTTAATAAAATCATTCTTATATGTATTCCAAGTAATCGCACTGGCAGGAAAATGATTAGCGTTCAGGCTTTCCCATCATCACTTCAATTACAGCCTCTGATGTGGATGTTTGTAAAATCTCGAAAGTCATTTTAATCTGCAGATCCCTATCGAATAAATATTTGTTTGCAAAATATGATTTCAGAGAGACAACAAACATATTTAAATATTTTTTTTAATTCATAATTATGAAAAGATTCTATAAGAAAAAGAAATTACAGATGAAACTGAAGATTTTGCGTTTTTTTTTTTTTTTTTTTTTTTTTTTTTTTAAATTAAAGATTGAAATAATTTAAACAACAAAAGCTATTAAAATTTAATTTTTTTACTGTACGACATCAAAAACTTTACACAATCAAATGACCCAAATCTAATCATCTGTATCGAATATTAAGCGAAAAATTATTATACATATAAGTTTCTCATAGATACGTCGTTTTTCCATTTCTGTATATTCTGCTGTTGTCCTTTTAACACTTTGTATCCTTCATTCAACAGCTTGATTCCTCAGAAGTAGATATTTGTAATAGTTTAAGAGCACTTTAAAGAGCCACTTCGTATTGAATAATCTAACTAACCTAGTACGTCTTATGCATGTCATTTCAATATCCTAAATATTCACAGTAAAATTATTTATTATTTTGTGAGAATAATTTCTAATATCAAACATTAATATCAATGTATCAGTAAAAGTATATATAGACAATCATTTCATTGGTAATGATACCACAATTTTACTACGTTAAGGAGTTTTCTTTTTAATTCATAAGTCAATTCAGCCATGTCCCGATGATTCATTCATTATCAAATAATGATAATGTATTCAGCTTTGATTCATACCTTTTACCAAGCACATCTCTCTCAGTTTCCTTCAAGAATACGAAATTTACTTAAATTTATCTTAAAATGTTTTCGGAAATTAATATTTGTAGACTGTCTAGCATTTCCTACATAAAGTCTCAGAGTTACCAAGAATACTGACTACTTTGTCAAGTTACTTAGATGAATGGTCGGATATCTTGACATCGAGTTCAATGGTGACTTAGACAGCTACGGGTTTGACTCTAATTAAAGTATGGATTATTGAAAGAGTTAAGAATCCACTTAAAGCCATAGGTATAGTTAAATCACACTTTGTGTGCAAAAAGCAATTTTGGACAGTATCCATTCTTGGTAACTTTGAGACATTATAAAGAATAATATTAATGCTGTTAAAAGATTGTTAATACACATTGCTTCTTATATTACGACTGTACATGAGTTTTTCATTTTCGATAGTTTGTCTCTGAAACTGTCAAATTATTAAAAAATATTGTTTTAATTATAAAAAATATCGTAATAAAAACCTGTTAATTATTAATTTTAATCAAATTTGCAGGATTTTTATACAATTAGTTTTTTTAGTGAAGTTATTTCTTAAAACGAAGTATAATACCAATTTTTCTATTTATATAAATTATATAAGAATTTTTTTTTTTTACTTGAACTTGCATTTTATTTAAAAATATAAAATTTACTTATATTAATGATGTTATTTACAGAAAATTGTAGAAATTATAATTATAAAAGAACACATTTTATAAATAAATAATAATTAAGAATAAATATAGCTTAAATTTAATTTTAAAAAATAAATAATCCCCATCTGCAGACTCTCTTTAGAATAATATTGCTTAAAAGCACAGCATTTTAAATTCAACTCAAAAACTAATGACTATTGACAGTCAAAATGGCCAACAAAAAATGCATTTTTACAAACATGAGATCAAAGGTAAGGCATAAACAATGAATTAAGTTCTCATTCTCATAAATGTATTCCTACGTATTCTTATAAATTAAAGCTTCTGTTATTTTAGACAATTCCGGCAGGGTGAAACATTGTTAAGAGAAAAAAAAAGTACAGGAAGAGAAAATCAACACTCTAAATCTTCCAAATTTCATGTTAAAATGCGTAAAGGTAAAGCACAATAAACGCCTAATAAATTCTACTAATCCTTCCTGAAATGTTTCATTTTTACATTTTTTATAGGACCCACCAGATCATTTTAAGCAGTTTGTATGTTACTTTGCTTTATATTTTTTGACACATAGAGAAAAGGAACTTTTATTGTTTCATTGTTGTGAGAGAACATTTGTTCTACTTCTTTTAAAACTGTGATGAATTGTTGACATTATTCTTTTCAGTTAGGAAGATTCTGTATATCCTAACAGTATTGTACCATTTATGTTTTTTAAGGCATTCTCCCACTGACAATTTTCTTCTTATTTGAATATTATTAAATGCTTAGTATATCTATATAGTCCTTGTTTTTTTCGTTTCATACTGCTTTCTTTTCTATATACAAAGCCACACAACATACCAGTAAGGAATTTTGAATTTATAAATAATAAAACTTCCTTTTAAGTTGGCACCAGCAGAGTCATATCATACCAGCTAAGGTACAGTAACGTTTCTACAATATCTTAACATGCATGTCCTTGCAATGCAAGATAGTTTTCAGTTAAAACAAGCATTGAAATAAAATCGAATTTCAACATCTAAATGGTTAACGCTTTCTGTTTATTTCAACAACTCATACATTCAAACCTCATATCTAGTATATATATTTGTGGTGATTCAAAATTCAAAATGTGAATACAAAGCCTTTTATTCCTAGGGTGAAATAATGTCTAAAAGCGACAAACTAAATCGACTAACTACTATTTGAAAATAAAAATGATGTCTTGACATTTAGTTACTATTGCTACTTTGGAATTATATTTTTACTGATTTGTAACTACTATAATACTTTTACTACTTTGCTATTAGTATATTAATTATAACACAAGTGGAGACATATTAACTTCTTGTAGTTTTGAGAAATTTTACGATAATGTAATTTTTTCGTACAACGTTATGTAAGTCGAAAGAAATTATTTTTAATTCTTCACGCCGAGAAAATATTTTTGCAGTTCTTAAACTGGGGAACCAAAGACTGAGGGTTTTGCTTTAGACAGACTATCTAACCAGGACATACGTTTCGCACCCAAGAGCCCTCGATCAAGAAAACAGATATGGCCACTGTACGCCTTTGCCCTGCCATTGGTTGTCATGCCGCAGAATTTAGTTTACTTTAATACTTAAAAAAATTTTATATTAGTTTGGGGGAAAAGTTATCCATTAATTTTTCGGTAGACGTCTGTAGTGATCGCTATCTCGTGAGGTATCTATCAAACAATTTCAAATTTATGCTCGTTGGAAAGGTGACATTTGACACTAAAATATTCTCTTGCGGTTTTTTGTTTGATTAATTCAGTTATGAATACAAGGTTTTAAAAATAGAAGACAGCAAACAGAAAATTCGATACATTTTAGTTTTTCTTTTATAATGGCAAAATTACTAACCAGGTGGCTAAAATTGTGAAAGGTGTTTATCGTCCTATATATGACTGTAACAACCAGTTACGCACCATTTTGGTTTCGTCGATTACATTTGGGTATTTGGATGCTAAAGATGCACCTCGCATAGATACAACATCGTCGAGAATGTCTATAAAATATCAAAAATTATCAATTTCGACAGCATGTCAGTCGTAGCTTCACACAAGAACTAAACATCTACATGAAAACTGTTTTAAACCTTTTTACAAAGCGAATCTGAAAGAAGTTACAAAAAGTTCACGTCAAAATAATGGATTTCTTTTTCCCCAAACTAATATTAAGAGAATCTCTTTTAATAAACATTAACGTGAATTTAAATTCCTGGAATTCAGGAAACACATTCTCTAATTAAAGTTTGACTGCTATGAAAATTTTCAATATCTAACAATGACATCCACCTTAAATTAAGCTGTGATCATCCTACCAGTTTATTTTGTTTTACGTTTCAAATCGTTTTGACCACGAATTAGCTATGTGTTTCAAAGGCACCAATAGCGAAATGTACCTCAAGTTAAAAAATTAAATTAAAATATTTTTTTCTATTTTAAGTTAATTACTGAAATATTCAACCTTTCATTCTTTCAGTGGTTGGATAAAACTGAGTACTAAACATGTTTGGAAACTAAATACAGAGAGTTTCACGTTAGTCTGACCAAAATATGCTTTGTACCCTAAAGTCCTAGACATGAAAACATACATATATAGGCCTTGGTTTCACATGGGCTGTTATGACACTGAATTTTGAGTTTTGAAACATTTTTTTGCCAATAATTTAAAATTTTTTTTTATATTTGTTATTTAACTAGCTGAATGCACTCCTTACACACGCGCTGTCTTTTATATAAATAATATTACATCTGGTTCAATGAATTTATAATTGACTCTTAATTGCTTTTTAATTTTGTCTTTTATAAGTAAAAAAGGTGTACCTAAATTTCGAAAATCCCGCATTTTTGGAATGTGGATTTTTTTTTCTTTAAAAAATAACTTACGTCAAAATATTTTTAATTAGCATATTGAAATAAACAAAAAAGTCCAAGAAATTGAAAAGATGCCTATAGATATTGCATAAACCTGAAAAAGTTTAACACCCAAAAGTCTATAATTTGAATTACAATATTAAGTTTGACTTATAAATTACCTGAAAACAAATCTAATGAGGTATCGAAAGCTTAAAATCTCCAATTAGTTACGAAGTTTTTAAGTATTGAAGTTGGAATTTTTCCTCATCCGCATTCTAATATATTTTCGACAAGCGACATATTGCGAAAAATGAAATCACAGTCACTACAGAGGGCAAAAGAAATGCTTTTGCAAATATTGAGAAAAATAGTAAAAGTATAGTTATTTTTTTAAATAAATTACTATAAATTTGTAGAAAGAAAAGAGGGTCTGAAGGGGTGGGTATTTTTCTCTCTTCCCAGTGGTTATAATATGATAATTATAAAAAAGAGAAAAAAAGTAATCAAGGACTTCTTTTGAAGAGAGAATAGTTGTGAAAAAAAGAATGTGAGCGTGTTATGTAGCTTGAATTAATAACATACTAAAATAAGCAAATTTACAGGGGGTTCACATTAATTATGTTTTAATTTAATTATAAATGATATAATTTTCGAAATAAAAAATTTTTATATTTGTACAGAAAGGACAAGTTTAACTTCTTTCGGTCCAACAGTTCTCAATTCAGTGTAGGATAAAAATTCTGTTGACAACCAGAATTAGGAGATTTGTCTCTCTCAATTAGATTAATTAATATTTAATTAATTTTCTATTAATTAAAATTCTATATTTATTTTTTCATTATTAACTTAATAATCAATTAATATAATATTTAAATTAATATATTATAAAAGTAATTTATGTATATAGTTAAAATACTTTTCTGTTTTATCAGTATTTAAATTTAGATGTTTTTTTGTAATTTTTCTATGTAATAAAAATATTTATAATTCTTGGAATAAAAAATGGCAGGACTAATAATACCATTATCATCAATGTCAGTGAATTTCCGGACTTCTACTTATCAACATGTGAATATGAAACGTCCATAAATAATGGAATGATTTCGCTGTAGCTTTTCCCCAGATTACAATAACATTGTTGTTGTTGTTGCTGTTGTTAATGACACTTGGCTTCGCCAATCCCGCCAGTCACAGAGACTAGGCGAATGAAGTCAGAGAGGGAGTGTCTTCCGTTTTTTTTTAATAGAGCACCCTCATACGAAGGTGGAAGTACAACGTTTGGCTCATAGGTGGCAGCACCACCTGAATCTTCCAATTTAGAGATTGTAACCAGTGAAGACCCAAAGCTTGGCTCCAACCACCCCCAGAGGTATTAATTTGTATTGGGAACATTACAGAAATTGCGACCCGACGGATTTAACTAACACGCCGTGGTCGCCATTAGTGAACACGACTGATCTTCGGCAAAGCCGGGATTCGAATTTACCACCGTTTGGTAACGAGAACGATGCCCTAACCAATCAGGTGACCACGGCCCTAACAATAACATACGAGAGTTATTGAAAACTCTTCGGTTTTCAGGTCGTCTGTTATCCGTTTTAGAAAAAAAATCAATGTTTGCAAATATAATGTAATAATTAAAATATTGAATTCGTTTGTGTTTAGTTTCACATATAAAAATAAGAAAATATTTACTTTCATAAATCATGTTACCATTATTTCAGTAAAGCATTATAATTCAAGGAACAATTAACATTCGTAATTTTTCAACTTGATATTAATAAAAAAAAATAATTATAACAAGACAACTTCCTCTACTGATATATAGCCTAAATACTTGCTTTACATTTAAAGCTGGTTTTATGGCATTGCTTTGTTTAACCTGGGTTTTGTTACTGAGATGTTACAATGTTTACCGGAAATAACAGCAAAATTCCTAGTAACGTGGCATTAAAAACAATTTTTCAATTATTTTTAACAATAGTAACATAAATTAGTCTATATAATAAACCAACAAATACCGTTAATTTTGACTTTAAGGTGTAGCACATAGCATATAATTAATTTATATAAAGAAGTAAATGTGAAAGAAATTGTAGCTAATTTGCATTTACTTCTTCCATTAAAATTTACAACTTAAATTATAACCTTATAAAATCATTGAAGAAAGCCAAGTGGCGTTATTCATATTGAAATTAAACTTTGACAATAATGAAAATAATCAAGTCAGAACTTCATGAACTAGTTATAATTTACAATAGAAACAAGAGATTCTTGCTTTCGTATTTTACTAAATTGTTTGAAAAGTAATTTAAGACTAATCGCACTATCATAATTACTTGTTTAGACACATGAATAAGTAATAAATTATTGCTTTTGTTGAAAAAGATGCATCTTTTGATAACAGCTATAAAATGGCCTTCCAATTTCCATTATTTTTCTAATTTTGAAGGTTAGTTAGTATATCAAATATCCTTGATTGATATTTGATATGATCTAACTTTAGCTACTTACAAAATAAAACACCTATTTTTTTTTTTTTTTTTTTTTTTTGTAAATTTTGGGCCAATTGCACAAATCAAAGATGCTGTCATAATAATAAATAATTCTTTTTTATACGTATATAATTCGTGTTAAAGTATAATAATCTTGTGTGCATTATATATAATTTAATTTATTTATCTCTTAAAGATAAAATTTTGACATTTACCAATTATGAAAACATTTATGTTCAAAAACTGAGAATCTTTCTTGATAATCACGAGTAAATATTTCTTATTTTGACCAGACGTTGATTTTGAAATTATTAATTTATGGTAATTTTTTTATCGTATGCAGTTCATTTTGCTTCGAATTTAAAAATTCAGTTCAACAAAATATTTATATTCTTTGCTCTAAATTTTTGGTCAATGTATATATATATATATATATATATATATATATATATATATATATATATATATATATATATATATATATATATATATATATATATATATTATCAAAATTATTAATTGAACCAATATGTTATGATAAAAATAAAAATTTATTTAATTTTTAAGAAATTTAAAACAGATCTAAAGAAATTAATGTCTGAAGTAATAACATCTCGGGAATCAGTTACGATTCTTATACATCCATCATCTTATATATTATATTGTCTGATAAAGATTTAATGGCAAACTCAGGGGCAGTTGTCCGTATAGCTTGAACATGATGTTACGATTTTCCGACCATAAATACTGCTCTTAAAAACCATTGACTAGATGTTTTTAATTGAAAATTCTATATATTGGTATGTATCTGCATATGGAATGCATTGACAGAATGACGGATGAACATTTCCTGGGGGAAGAATGATCCATACAGTCCTGGAAACTTCAGCAGTCATACCCTGTAATGTAGCGTTTCGCATGGATCGAATAAATGGTTGAGTTATGAGCCTTAACACAACAAGAATGTTAATTTCATTGTGCTAAAGGGCCGTAAGTGTGACAAAAGTGACAGAAATGTGTATCCAATGACTCATACCATCATGTCAAGTGAAGAACCGTTATGTCGAATCCATGTTTGCAATGGCGCTTTTCACAATTCCGCCATCATCAAGATACTGTAAAAAAAAAACCATGGATCTGGAAATACGACTTCACATGCATCCAAGTTTGTAATTATCATATTATTGAAAACACTCCTATCTACGAAACAGTGTCAGGGGAATAAAATCCATGATTTCTAAAATAATAGTGCTGATGCTACTGTAAGGGAAGTTAAGATGTTCGGGGAGACATTTGACTTGCCAATGACGTCACTTCTACAATCAAAGCTTATGACGTGATTACATAATCCATCAAAATCCTGAATGTAGTCTATCTGTCTTCTCAACTGTTAATAATAGCGAGACGCTGATACCCAAGATAACTTTCTGTTAGATTATCCTGAATATTAATTCAATATTCTTTAGATAGTTATAGTTTGCTGACAAACACGTGATCAATACTTCAATGCAATTACACAATCTCACGTGGAGAGAGATTGACTGTAATTCTATCGATATCAAAAATCAAAAACATAATGGTAAACATTTCTCCTTATGTGAGTCCTCACAATTCTTCACCAAGTAACATCATTAA
>JAPDSC010125705.1:0-10238 GCA_026290005.1 Latrodectus geometricus
AAAGTTTGCGTGTTTGACATGTCTTTTAAAATATATTCGTAATCAGTCGCTTTTGATCACGTTATTTGTTCTTTTGAGAAATGAATTTTTTTAAATTTGGTTTTTATGTCTGATAACGTTTTCTGATTTCTGTTTTGCCAAATAAAATAACAAGTTGATTTTTTGGATCATTTATATGTTTATAATGAACTTCTCATGAAATGAAAAAATATTGTTTAAATTTTTATTTGTATTGCTATTATTATATAATGAGTGTTTGAAACGACTGATAATCAAGAAAAATTAAAAACTGATAAAAATCATTGTAATAAACTTCATTTCATGATTTATGTGGGTATTTATGAATGAGTTCAAATGTGTAAAGATATATATTTAATGCAATATATATTAATTAACTACCAATAGTATGGTAATATTGACTTTCATTTCATGTATTCTATTTTTATACTATTTTTCAAACATTAAATATATTTTGCAATAAGCAATAAATATTGATAATCAATTTGTACAATTTTAAAATAAATAAAATTGGATGCAGAAAGAATAATAAAAATGAAATATATTTTACATATTTCCTAAATATTTGTATGAGAATTTTAATGGAAAAAACAAATATGCAACAAATTTTACACAGTAAAACTTGCATAATACGATAAACAATTATTGTATTATGCATTGTATTAATAAATATAATACAATAAATTAATAATTAATTGTAGGACTGCATTAAGTAATATTAAATACAAGGGGAAAATAATAAAAATAAACTTAATTTTATTAGCAACAATATAAGTTTTCAACTATTTGTAAGATTTATTTTTTAAGGAAAATTAAACTAGAATAGCTATATGCATTCAAATATATTGTGTTGTTTTTTATTCATGTAATTCATAAGCCCATTTCTTACATTAATACTATATTAAGGGCTTCTTTATATTTTATAGTGAAATTAACCTTAAACCCGTAAATATCTTCAATCGTAAAGTAAATTAAATATAACTTTCAATATTTAGTGCATTATTTTAGTTGAAGAATTTTTTGATATTCCAGCATTATCTTTAAGCTTTATATCACTTTTGAACACCTTTTTTATGATTTTTATACATTGCGCAATTTTTGCTGAATTTTAGATATAATAAATGAATACTTTTTAAAAACCTGATATGCGTTTCCTTTTTTAACTTTTAGTATATTTTGAAACAGCTATATATTACAATATAGCTTTTGCAAAATTTAATAGTTGAAATATTTTTTAACATTCAGGTATGCATTATTTTATATTTCATTAAATTACTAAACAATTTGCAAATATATAAAAATATAAATGTTATAAATATATAGTAAATAATTAAATATAAATAATTCTTCAATATTTTAAAATTTTTGCAGAGTTTTTAGTTTAAGTATGTGAATATTTGTAGGTGAATATTATACTAAATGAATTCATTTTACCATTTAGATTATAGTAGACATTTAAATAAATCTTAATTATATCTGTAAACTTCCCCCCTTTTGTAAACTTTCATACTTTGCAAAAATAGTTTTTTGCAAAACGTATTTTTTTAGTAGTGGAGCACTTTTATATAAACACTGCAACACAAGTAGAAAAAGTTAAGATTATTAATTAATTTAAAATCATGAAATCGGAATCGCAATTTTAAGTATGCATTTTGTATGGATCACGTGATGTGAATAAAACGTTATTTGATATGATGAAACAAAAATACTTCATAGTTTTTGCTGATGCATCGAAGTTTAAAATCATTTTGCAGTTTAAACTTCGAAATTCAACGTTTAAAAATATACGAATATTTTCAAATCAAATGCTATAAATTTTTCCTATGATGAAATTTTTTGAAAATATTTGCGAACTTCTTTTTTATTTTCAAAATAGAGAATCGTATAATGAATTCTAAAAAAATAGAAAAAAAAAGTTTTTACATTTTTGACAACAAAACTTTTATTTATTTTACAGGGATGTGTCAGATATTGACCTTTGGGTTGGGATACTGATGGAAAAACCTCTTCATCGGTTGGTGTATGATTTTACAGGAGCTTGTATTTCTGCACAACAGTTCCACAGAATAAGATATGGTGACAGCTTTTTCTTCTCTCACACAAATGGAAGATATCCTTTTACCATAGGTTAGTGAGAGTATATAGTAAATATATTTTGCACAAAAAACTATGAATGCTTTTTCATTTTTTCAGACATTATTCATATTTTTTGGTTTCTGTTGAAGAAGAAACAAATGATTACAATTTTTACTTACTATAAACAACATAGATAAAAAAAAGATTTAAAACTTAAAGGTAACAAATTTAGGCAAAATAGATTAAAATATTAAAAAAATACTCAGAAAGTTTTAGAAATATCTGATAATTTCCAAAAAAGAAAAGTTTTATGTCAGTATCAATACAATTAATAAAAAGTCAAGCTTTTATTTAATTATCTTAAGAAGTCTTAAGCAATTTTTTTTAACTGAAATTGATTATAGTTCTAGACTTGGCTTAAGTTTATACATTGGTCTCTAAAAAATAAAGTATAAATTATTTTTCTCTCTGAATTTTTGGAAAGGAATACAAAATTTAAGAAAACAGTTTATTTAAAATATAAGAAATTAATTGAAGAAAATTCATAAGAGAATTATGAGTAAATATATGGACCAAACAGAAATAAAAAAGTATTCATTGCTTGAAAGAGTTGTATGTCTCATGGGGTTATATTTCAAGAGTACTGTTAAATTAATACTTCATAACAATGATTAACTAAATAGAAGAAGGGTTTTCAGAAGCCAAATTTACTGAAAAATTGTGAGAAGCAAAAATTAAATTGTTTGGTTTCGCAAGTATAGTTAAGCTAGCAGCTAAATAGTTAGTTCTTTATCTTTCATTTCAGCAATTGATGAGTTCAATTTTCAACTCTAGTCTTGGATATTTGTAGAGGTTTGGAATACTAGATTGATGGAAATAACACTCCTGTGCTAGAAGGTCACATTAAATGACAAATTAAACAACAATCACGAAATTTAAAATCAGCTTTAAGCTTAAAAGAAAAAAAACTAAATTTTAAATTATCAGTCACTAAGCGTTAAAAGATCATTGTAAATTATCGGTGCTACTGATAATTATCACTTTGCTACTCATAATTGTTAATTATCTGTGTTCTACTGATAATTATCCCTTTGCTATTGATAATTGTATATTATCCGTAACAAAGCTTTATTACATATCACAAACATAATTTATCTGCTTTTGTATGTAAAAGAAGAACTGCTACAATATATAACAAACATGTTTCAAATCAAACTGTTCCAAAAAGAAAAAATCTGAATATTACTATGGATTGACAAAACTTCTCAAATCAAATATTTTTTGCATAAAAAATATTTCCCTCTCACTCAATTGCAGAGCAGTGGGCGAATGAATTGAACACAAGAATGCTTCACCTGAAGTATCAATCAACGAAGTTATATTATATTCATAAACAAAACAAAGTTTAGTTCAAATCATAAATGACCCAGCAACAACTGACCCAATTCTTCACAGTACATTCCTCACCTTTGTTCACAGGGGAAAGCCACAACAGTGGACTGAATCTGTGTAGAATAAGGGAAACCTATTAAGCTTTTGATTTGTAAGACATTAAGCTTTTGACTGCCCACTGACATGACATCATCATTACATCTCAATAAATCAACGGAAGCGAATCTCCCCACATGGAGTGGTTTAACAGCACCAAATAGGACAGAGCAAAACAAGCGCATTGCAATAATTTAAAAACAAGAAATTCCAAAACCGGTGGTAGCAGACATAGACAAGGACTAAATATCTGTGCTCAAAAACGCTTAGTCGTGAACAAACATAAACAACAAGGCAAACCTCACATCACTGGGGAATACAATGACAGCACAAACACTAACTAATAATTGGCAGACCTCACCATTTTGAGGAAATGTCATACCTCACCTACTTGAGAAGCAAACCATCAAGCAGTGGCGACAATGACAACTACTGATTTGGACGAAGCAAGATGTGTCCAACTGCTGAGAAAACTGAGAAATACACAGATACAAGAACTCATGCAAAAGGGATTATAGCTATAACTACTGTGACTCAAAAGATCAAAAGAAGATGTTTGAGCTTGGATGATGATAAAAACCATGAACCGGTTCACCACGAACTTTGATGTAGTGCTTGTTTTGGTAAAATGATTATCTAGAGACTCTTTGAATACATTAGCCGGCCACTCAGTGGTTTCTCAAATGGCTATCGCCTATTCTACCTGTGACAAATTCCGGCTACTATGGTGCTTCATGTACCAAATAACAAGAACTTTTGTGTTGGTGTGAAGAGCAACTTCGCCAGCTGGACCACAGAGTCAGCGAGCATGATTCCAGGCATAATTCTACGACCTTGGCTTGGAAACGTCAAACCACGTACTCACCATCCAACCCAAACACAGAGGCGTGCAGAAGTCCCAGATTTCACGGCTTCCAGGAAAAAAAGGATTCGGCAAAATTCAAACTTACAAGACACTTGTCAAAGGGCGGACTGCGGCTCTCCCTATAACAGCAGTAGAGTTGCTATTCAGCTAGGGGTAGGTGCTAGAGGTTTTCTAATTTTCCTCTTGCTGCATGTGAATACGCCCCATTTTCCCACAAAGTCCCTTAAGAAGGCATGTGCTCCATGTCTGCACCTATTAAAATGACTCTTACTGCGTGGGCCCCCCTTTACGCTCGGGCTTTGTACTATCATTTTATTTGACCTAATAAACTAGGGAATTGTTATATGAACGTTGGGTTGTGATGAGGCATCCTCTCTGGTTTGTTCCGGTTTCGAACCCTTTGTCTTCAAGGAGATTAGCCATACCATCGGCAGAGTGGGGTGATGACTCATCTAGTCAAGATATTGGCTCTGGTATGGTTGTGTTTTCCTTGACCAATGGGGGACTGGGTTGTCTCTTAGTGATGAGTCTGGTTACGCGGCGTACGTTAAAGAGCCTTACACTCGCTTCACGAATAAGCCGTGCGTCAGCGGCGTCTAAATCATAATTGACAAGTGTTGTCCTCGAAAACGATAACATATTAAGCAGAGTCACATGCACAGTAGATGTTTAAGGTAACGCAATAAGAAGATCAGATATTTATAGTAAATGTCTTTATTGCTTCTATTATTCATGATTAAGCAAAAATACTCGACTTGAGTAATAACGAAAAATAACTTTTAAAAACATATAGTAAAATAAATACGGTTCATCTGATCTCGTATGCGGATCTTATATATTAAGCAAACGCGACGAAAAAATAAAAAAGCAAGATTCACCCTAGCAAGCCCGATGCATTACTTATATAACACTGTCAGCTCGAAAAACTAAAACTCCGTTTTCGTTCAGTATCACGTGACATAATTATGTCTGATTTCACAGTCGTTATTTTTGTGTTGCCAGATCACGCATACGGATAAGATTCGAACCCAGGTGAGATCATGGAATGGAGATTAGAAAAAACCTTAGGACTTTACAGATGATTTTTTGAATCATGTATCTTAATAAATTATCCAACAAGCGGCCCCCTTTTTATAATCTCCGCACCACGATCTCTTACAATTAAAAATACCAAAAAGTTGCACATACAAATGACAAACGAAATACATTTAGTAACACTACATCTTATATTGTTTACATAACAATAAAATAATTGAAGGTATTGACAAATACAGTCAGTTTATAAGGAAAACATTTTTCTACAAAATTCCGACAATTTTTCTTTAACCACTGGTTTCGTAAAATAATCAGCCAAGTTCTTTTTAGTGTTAACATAAAGGATTTGAAACAAATTGTCATGTACCAAATTTCTTAAGAAATGATAACGCACATCAATATGTTTCGTTCTGTAATTTTCAACAGGTGAATTTGAGAAACTGATAGCTGCTTGATTATCACAAAACATTACATTTTCATTTACCTTTAATTTTAAACTTTCATTCTTTAATATATTTTGAAACCATGTGAATTCCTTTGCAGCTTCAGTTAAGGCAACGTATTCGGCTTCCATCGTAGATAAACTCACAGACTTTTGTTTAAAGGTCCGCCATAAGATAGGGGTTTCGTCTATCAATATTATAAACCCTCCCATTGATATCCTATCATCTCTGTTCGTCGCAAAGTCTGCATCTGAATAACATCTTAAATTTAAAGAACTAATCTTTGAAAGATCCAACATGTAATTTTGTGTATATTTTAAGTAACCCAATAATCTCAATAAACAATTCCAGTGTTTTACACCTGGGTTGGATTGAAATTGAGACAAGATATTTACTGCGTACATGATATCAGGTCTAGTTTTTTGAGCAATAAATGCTAACGAACCTATCAAATTTCGGTACGGAAAATCTATATATTCTTCGCTAGCTTTAGGCGAATCACTCCAAGAAAGAATTTGACCTTTTGCAATGGGTAGGGAACTTATCGGAAATTTGTATTTTTCATAAGTCTTGCACACTCTTTCAATATAAGATATTTGATGTATAAATAAACTATTTCCATGTTCCTCAAATTCTATTCCTAAGAGTTTCTGCGTTTTACCTAAAACTTTAAGATCAAATTTGCCCCGCAGTAAATTCAATACAGAATCAATATTATGAGCTTCTTGTCCAAAAACAATGATATCATCTACATAAACTAAAAGAATTACATTATCTTTATAGGTATATACACAATTACACCAATCTAGCTTCTTAAATTTTAATTTGGTTAAGATGTGTTCCAGTTCTAAGAACCATTGTCTGCCACTTTGGTGGAGGCCGTAAATTGCCTTTCTTAACAAACAAACTTTATTTGGTTCTGTTTCATAACCTGTTGGCTGCTTCATGTAAACAATAGTATTTAAATTAGCATACAAATAAGCATTGTTTATATCTAGATGTACATGAGACCATTTAAACAAACATACAAAAATACAGAAAAATAATCTCACAATCGAAAAATTTACCACAGGACTAAATACTTCATCATACGACTCTCCTTTTAATTGAGCATTCCCCTGTGCAACTAACCTTGCTTTGAATCTACATGGTTTGCTATTTGCATCTCGTTTGATTGTATATACCCAACGATTTCCCACAACTTCCCCGTTTTTAGGAAGATCAACTAAATCCCAAACTTTGCGTTCCCTCATTACATTTATCTCACTGTCCATTGCATCACACCATTTGGATGCATCTTGTGATTTAATTGCTTGTTTATACACAAGTATGGATTTTTATTTCAACGGAATTAGCTTCTTCCTGACTTTCATCCGAATTGGGCAGTTCTTGGGATTCGTTAGTTTGATCATTAAAATTAAACAAATTTTTATCAAATAAAATTTCATGCTCTTCACAATACCGTTTAATTTCATCAAATGATCTTAAACGAGTTGCTTCTCCTTCAATACCGTAATATACGTTTGCACCTGTTGCCTCGCGTCCTATTTTTCGAATCCACTTTATATCCGAGCATGGTATTGCACTACTAGGTTCGTCACGAGATATTGGGGGAGATTCAGTACTTCTCTCTTGAATAAGGCGACCAGACAAAGAGTCTATAACAGTGTCAAAATCGTCCTCATTATCAGAATAGTCTATGTGAGCAAAATTAAATTTTGAATATCGCTTAGTATCTTGAACTGTCTTGCTTCCTTTAGCACCTTCATCGAATCTTACATTGATAGTTTCAATTAATTTATTTTCTTCTATTAACCAAATACGATATCCTTTAGTATGCATAGCATAACCCATCACAATTCCCAATTTTGCCCGCATATCGAGTTTCTTTCGAAGTTGCTTCGGTACACCAACATACGCTAAATAACCAAAAGGCTTAAGATGCGCTACTGATGGCTTTTTACCCGAATACTTCTCAAAAGGAGTTTTACTACTGTCCTTGTGACAAACTCTATTCCAAGTATAAGTGAAGCATAACAATGCTTCACCCTAAAATTTTTGTGCAACACCACTTGAATTCAATAAGGTCTTAATCCCATCTAAAGCTGTTAAATTATACCTCTCTGAAACGCCATTCATTTCAGGTGAATATATATTCGTTTTCTCATGCCTAATACCTAGCTGTTCAAAAAAATCATTAAATTCTTTATTGCAGAATTCTAACCCCCTGTCTGTTCTCACAGAGACTACCTTTTTCCTAAGAAAACGTTCTGCGCGTTTCTGAAAACTTAAGAAAGTATGAAATACATCTGACTTTTTTTTCATCGGAAACACAGTAACTTTCCGTGAAAAATCGTCAGTAATGGTTAGAAAATACTTATTACCACCTTGGCTCAAAGTTGGCATTGGCCCACAAAGATCCATATGTAATAGTTCTATGGGCGTTTTGATCTGACGGCCTCAGTCTTTTTAAAAGAAATTCTCTTAGATTTGGCTAATTTACAGGGAATACAATGCTTATCATTAGCAGTTAAATTCGGGAGACCCCTTACACTTTCATTTTTACTAGTTTTCACAAGATATTCGTTATTAATATGACAATATCTTTCATGCCAAATTTTTAGAGAATCACTCTTTTTCTTATCAATTACATCATTTACAGGGCATACATTATTAGATTTTTTTCTTACTAGTTACACTATTTACAGAATTTACATTTTCTGTCTTTGGGGGTAAAATACTTTGAAGGCTTAAAGAAATATAAATTTTCATGACGTACAGCAAAGAACAACTTATTCCAGTCTTTATTATAAACATTAATTTTACCTTTGGTACCAACAAAATTTGCACCTTTCTGTTCTAATCTAGAAGCAGATAATAAATTCCTCCTTAACTTAGGATTATATAATACTTCAGACAAAGTAATTTCATTAAAACAATCTTTGCTTTTAGCTAAAAACTTTATGGTACCAATACCTGCGACTGGACAGTCTTTATCTCCAATGGCAAGTGACATTTGCATATTAGTAACAGGCTTAATGTCTAAAAATAAATTTATATCATTACAGAAATGAGCAGTTGCTGCTGTATCTATTACCCAAACTCCTTTATCAGAACATTTCTCAGATAAATTACAACTTGAGTTTGACAATTCATCTATTTCTATTAAACTACATTCTACCTCGTTAAACTTTAAATTTATCTTAAACTCAGTGTTAAGATTTACATTTGAAAATTTAAGTTTAACATTCTTATTTTTACAATCAACCTTTAAGTGACCATATTCTTTACACAGAAAACAGGGACCTATTTTCTTAATACAACTTTTAACATCTTTATTTACTTTAGTAAACACCTTACCTTTCTGTTTTGGGTTGGTTTTATGACCAGTTGATATCCTAGGAACTGTATCCTCACTGTTAGACTTTGCACAAGATTTCTTATAACTTGATGCATTACCAATGAACACCGTTTCCGTTTTCTCCACATCTTGTTTCATAAGTTGAAGACGATTGGCCTCTAGTATCAATTCAGATTCTATTTTACTGGCGTTGAATTCCTCGTCCTTCCATCTGTATATTTGTTGAACAGTTGGTTGGAACTCTTGAGGGAGATAACGCATCATCTGAAACCCGATATATAGGTCTTCTACTTTATGACCCGCTTCATTTTATCTAGCAGCGGCTGTCTTTACTCTACATAGAAAGATACCGATATCCTCTCCTGGTTGATATTTAGTTCCGAAGCATTCATCTAGTAACTGGATAACCCTAGCTCTGGTCATGGGCTCAAATTGATCCTTTAATATCTTCCAAGCTGTCGCACCATCAGTGGTTTCACGTATTAAATTTCTGAGCTCTGTGCTGACATTCGTATAAATAAGAGTATAAGCTCTGTCCTTCCGCATCTTAAAATCTTGCTTATCCTTATAAGTTGAGCTCTCATCAGGCTCTGTTAGTTCACTTTTTACAATGAATTCCCAGCATCCATAATGCATTAGGATGACTTGTATATCAATCTTCCAAGTACTCCAATTACTTGGCGTAAGAACAGGAATAGCTTTATTTATATCCATATTACTTAAACTTTGAAGACACAAGTCCACAATAATCTTTTACATAGACAAGATTATCTGCTCACTGGAAATAGCATTAGAAAATTTCAAAAACAGCCTCAAGTGTCAAAACTGCATAGCTACCTTAAAACAAGGCATGGAACTGGGCCCATAACCCTGTTGTTGTCCTCGAAGACGATAACATATTAAGCAGAGTCACATGCACAGTAGATGTTTAAGGTAACGCAATAAGAAGATC
>JAPDSC010125707.1:0-50087 GCA_026290005.1 Latrodectus geometricus
TATGAGGAAATAATTTTGAGACTTCAAACATTTATATCATGTTTAAGCATGTCAACAGATAATGTTGATCCATTATTATTGAGCACAAAGAAATTGATTATCATATAGCGATAAACCATAACGAATTTTCTTAATTCACAAAAATTAAGTTCATCGAATCAGCCCAGTGAAAAGTATTGGTATCTCATAACGTAAGTAAATACAGGGCAAGAATTATTTCATTAATAACTTGATTAAATCAAAACTTTAAAAAAACCATAAATTTCAACAATAGTAAATAACTCAAAACATTAAGTCGAAATATACGGTAAATTACTTCATATGCATCGCGTCGAATGTTTCAGGTTTTCGTTTTTCAAGTGAAAAACTTTCTTCCTTCTTAATATCACTTGAAACACTTAAGTATTTGAAAGAATCCAAAAATACTTCAACAACCAATACTCAGTTTAAATTCGCAACTGAGACGCTAAATACATTGGATTCTTTTGGAAAATGTATAATTTTCAATGATTTCTTAGAACATTCTGCATAAACTTTCTAAATTGAAGTTTAAATTCACTTGTAGAATTTTGATTTCTGAACCACTTTAAAACGCTCTTAATTTTTTAGGAAAATAAACATTGAATTCAATAATTTATTGAAACGAAATTATCTTGACTTCCTATTCGAATGTGAGTTTCAGGCATATTCCAACATTATACACAACAAATTAAAACCCATACAGTAGTTTACCAAAATAAAAAGGATAAATATTTCAGATAAAATTCTATAATATATAAAAGCAACACAAATCATATGTTGCATTCTCTACTACAAATAATTTAAAAAAACTAGATTTGAACTGTTAACCGAAATAAGGTCACCACATTTAAGTAATGCTAATTTTCCACAATTTTTATTACAGAAATATTTGTAATTATAAAAGAAAACGTTACTTGTTATATTTTCAATTAATTTTTCATATAATATAAGGCACATTTATAAATATCTTTCTAAAATATGAAAGCATTAGTTCAAATTTTGTTAAATACTTAGTAAATATTTTATGAAATGGTATTTCTAACATTTTCATGAATAAAATGTTCATGTAGTTAGCTTTTCCTTAATCATTTAAGAATTAATCTTTTATTGATACATATAGATATTCACAAAAACAAGTTTATTTGGATATACATAATTCATTTTGAAAACATGTTTTGAAAGAAAGAATAAATATATTTTAATCCTATAAATTGCATCCAGAATCACTGATTCTTTTAAATATTTAACAATCTTCAACTCTCTTCCAGCAGTATAAATATTTTATCTCCATTCAACATATTATTCCAAGGAAAAATATTAAATTTAATTATTTATGTTGTCACAGTAATATCTCTTAGTATTATTTACCGCCACATTTACCCCATTAAATATAAAGTTGCTGAAAATTTTCAAGACACTAAAAATTATGTTAATCATTTAAGCAAATCAAAATAATCTTACTACTAAAAAATACTATTAAATCTTATACTATCTTATAAATATTTTGATGAAAATAAAAATGTTTGTAGATATCAGTATGCTTATAAGAAAATATCAAATAATTATTTAAATACCTTTTGAATGCTTTTTTTTTTGTTTAAGTTTTTCATTACATAAAATGATTAATATGAGAAATCAGAATTATTTACAGTTCCCATAAACATTTTTACTAATATTTTCTAATACATTTTATCTTGTACCCTGTCTTATTTAAAATTGAAAAACTGTAAAATAAATATTCTTTTTTCTCTTTTTACAGTTTAACTTCAAATTATATGTTAAATTGATTTAAAATTTTAATATTCTATACTATTTAAAGAAGAATATTAATATTTTACTGATTACTTTTTAAATAATCTTGGATTTATGAAAATTTAAAAAAATTACATTTTTATAAATTTGTATTAATTATCAAATAAATTGCCATTAAGAATTATTAAATAAATGCTATTAAATGTTAGTTTGGTGCTTATATTTTTAAATGAAAATTAAGTAGTATTGTAATACTGAAGATGTGGAAAATATATTATTGAATTTGTAAATGTTTTAAAACTACAAAACTAAGTTCAATCATATTAAACAAAACAAAAAGTTTACTAGTTTAAGTATATTTAATGTAATTTGTTGAAAAAAACAATGCCTACGACAGCATGAACGGTGAGATTAATTTATTAACCAATAACGATATGAATCATATAAACATTTGAAAACAATTAAAAATATCATTTCCTAAGCTCTTAAGTTATTTTGAGCCACAAATAAAAATTAAAAAAATTATTAATGATCATTTATAAAGCTTGATAAAAGTGCATATATCTAATATAAAACTTTAAAAAGTTTTAACTCAATATTTCTTAAAATGTTCTACAGGAATTCATAAAAAAATATACAACATTTCCCTAACATCAAATATCTGCAAAAAATATTTATTAACCCTTTTCTAGAATTAGCCATTGCCATCTTCTTAAAGCACTAACATTACTCAAATTTGTGTTACATCAAAAACATTGGGCATCTTTTCCACGTAATTCTTTCCTTGACTGATTAGAATTATCTGCTATCAATTTGAACTGAAATTAGTGTAGAGAAAGCTTAACGTCAGTCATAGCAAATATTTGATGAATGTCTTAAATAAATTGCACTTGAAATTTTTGAGAAAATCTCTATCATTTCCGTATCTCTCCATCTAATAATGTCATCGTGCAGTGTCAATTTAAATATGACATTGTTGCTTCATAAATATTGGAGTAGCATATCTAATAAATGTTATTGTAGGGTTAAATTGTAGAGATAAAAAAAATTAAATCACTTTAGGAAGAAATAATTCACTCACTTCTCTTGTGAATGAAATCTTAAGGATTCTAGAAGCCAAGGCATATTGTCATTATTGCATATATCCAAAAGCAAATGCTTATAAAGAATTTAGAATATTTAATTTAAAAATTTTAGACATTCAAGAAAAGAATTGGGGTAACAAATCTATAACAAAGATATGATTTAATGGAGGTTTTATCATTCATCAAGTAAACAGGTACAAAATGTTTTGCATACGAATTTATAAATAAATTTTCCTTTATCATTAGTGATGTTTTAATTAAATATTTCATGCATGGCATGATATGACATTCTCTCTCCTTTAATTTCCATTACCATTAAATTTATAAATATAATGTATATAGGCATAGGCATATCAAACTGAAATTCAAGTTTTTTACATCAAGAGATTTAAAAAAAATTCATTTTATTCTATATAAAGTGTTTCAACAGCCTAAAATTCAGTTGAAATACACATTATTGTAATATAAAATATGTGCTTTAATAAAAACAAAACAAAATACCAGATAAAATTCAGAAGCTAATATAAATGTTTATTTATTTGTTAATGAGAATAAATAAATTTGTCTACATAGCTTGTGAATTAAAAACGATAGAACTATAAATGATAAAAGACATTTATAAGTTTTACTAAGAATAAATATTGCAATTTATGTGATTCTTTAGAAAATATATCGCAATTAATTTTTTACGTTTGTTAAAGTTAAAAATAACTAAAATATTTCTAATTATTAAAATGGCTCGTTAATTTAAAAATATTTTGTAATTTTTTTTTGTTAAAAAAGACATAACAAATCTGAAAATTTAAATTAAATCTTAAAATTTTTAAATATCTTAAAGTCATAATCAGTTTCATTAGAAGAATTCTACACTGTAAAAATATTGAATCATTTGTAAAAGTGACATTAGTGTAGTATATTTAAAACAATTATGACATTTTAAACAGAAAATTCATTAATATTTTAAAAATATAAAAAATGAATATTTTTTTATTTAACACCCTAAGTATATTACAAATGTCCTTCATATTTCAAAAATGCTTTTTAATTTATCTTTTGCTGACACTTGGTCATTTTATAATAAGGAAGCAATTATTGTCATTCATTGATAGATTAGAAAGCTTCACTGTAATTGTACTCCATGTTCCTCAATTGTAGTGTTAAATTAGGAATGAAATTCTCATTTCAATTAATGTACCATTTTCAATTACTTGCACTGATTTAGTTTAAATCGCAAGCAGGAAGATAGATAAAGTTATGAATGTTAGTTTGAATAGAGTTCTGAATATACTATGAATATATATTTTCTAAGTAATCTTAGTTTTATTCATTTAATACAATTAGAAAACTTTTAATTGCATCAATAATACTAAAGTTACATTAATTTCGAAAAAGTTATTTCTTTACAGGTATTTTATTTTACTTATTCAAGATTTTTTTAACTAATTTTCAATAGTTGTAATATATTAAATCTAGTTATATAGAGTTTTTTTTCAGTTTCTCAAAACAGTTGAAAGTTCTGATACGGGTTTAAAAAAGTAAAAAATAAATATGTCTTTGTACAATTTGCTATTTGTATTGCAGGAGTTTTATAGTTATAATTTTTATTAATTTCATTTCTTCTTCACATTCGAAGCTATTTTTAAGTATTTTGTTTTTAAAATTTCCTATAAATTCAAGCTAGCAATTTTGATCAGTTTCTTCAAAACTTACAGTATTTTATATTATTTAAAATAATACTGTTAAATGAGATTCATAAAAATAATCCATAAATATTCTAATATTTTTAAAATATTAATTTTATTCTGCTTTAAAATAACAGGAATTCAATTGGATGTTTACTTAGCAGAAATAAATATTGGGCTTTCATTTTTATCGCGTTCTTTGCATATTTCTCAAACAAAAATAATTCAGCTAATAAATGATTGAAGGATTGAAGTATGTAATTTTTTTTATAAAATAACATACTTCAATCCATAATAATTAACATTTATTATAATTGTCAACCCTAAGCAATTTATTATAAAGGCAATACTTTTGCCTTGGTTTTTAATACTAATTTCAAATACGATTTGAGAATCTAACGATGAGTTCACGTTTTAATCTAAAAAATATGAAAAGTTCTAAAAGAAAAGTTCTTAAATTAATTGGTTAGAAATCTCACCAATTAATTTAAGCCTTTACTACATGTTTAATTAATTTAAGCAAACTAGTTTATTAATAATATTTCATCAAAGTGCTGCGAATAATAATATGTTACTATAAACATAATTTCTCATGCTTTGCCTGGTAGACCGAATATAAAAATTTATATTAATTTAATACGTGTTATCATTTCTCATGAACAATTTGAAAATGAATACGCCATGCAAAAATGAACACATTGTGAACTTAAAATTACCCTAAATTTTATAATAAATACATGTATAAGCTACATGATATATGCTGTAAATAAGTAAAATATTATAAGTTACCATGAATTTTTATTTGTTATAATTTATATTGTTTCAAACTATTCTGTTTATTTATATAAAAGTTTTTCCTATTCAAAATAAAGTATAAATTTAAGGTACACGATGTATTCTTTATGAAAAAAATCCTAATAAATTATATTTTTTATAGGAAGGCTTCATTAATATTAATTATGTATTTCATACTGTTAGTTTGGTTGATATTTTCCACATAGATTTTCTCTTGTGAAAAAATATTTTATTAAAAATAAAACATTGTAAAGCATAATTAACAAATATGTAATCAATAGCAATTTTTACACAAATTTCATAAATAATTATAAATAATAAACTAAGAAACTTCATTTAAATATAGTAGATTTTTTAATTGTCTATTGGCTTATTACGATGTTAGTTTAATAAATACAAACAGTAGTTAAAATATTTAACATTATTTTACAATATTTAAATTTAACTTTTACAAGAAAGCTAAAAGTTATTTTGCTATATTTAGTTTAAATAAAATTATATGTATGCAAACTATAAAAAATGTATAAAATGAATGTTCAATTTAAACTATATATTAATTTTGTGAATAGAAAAGAACTCTTTTGGTATTATAAATTTGCCTATAAAAAAATATCTAACTGTAAGGAGATTGTCTAACTCAAAAATCCTTACAGATTTAAATTTCTAAATTAACTTCTTTAATTTCTTTTTCAGATGTTTAACAATGATTTTACATAAATAAGTCTGACAGTAATATCTCATTAATCTTATTTAATGATATAGCTCTTCTTACAAGGGGTTACAAATGTTACTTTAAAAGAAACAATAATAAATTTTAGGCAATGTTCCAGTTATTCCTTTCATTTCTTATTTTTAAAGAAGTTTTTAATACAATTTTGTTAATCCTGTCATATTTTTTTCTTGTTTCGATTACGATTTTTTAAAATATAATTTAGTTCATACAATAATAAAAAATTATCTATATTTAGTACAAAACTTGAAGTTTAAAAAAATGTATTTCTATTTAACCTATTTCTTAATGACATGTTTAAAATCAACACTCTAATCATGCATTTCTAAAAGTGTGAATTCCACATTTAACACTATTTAAATTAAAGGATTGTTAAAATATAAATTACCTATTTTAGCTATACATATTTTTAATAATGATCCCAATTAAAAAAATATCTTAATATTTTATATTCTGTTTTGTTTTTGATATATTAGAATATAGCCTTTCATTGAATACTATTTATTTATTAACATAATTAGAATGAATTTTTCGTCCTATCATATTTTATTAAATTGAAATGAATGGCATATTTAATCTATAAGTCAATGTAAAATGCCAGAATTTTCTGTTAAAAGCTTATAATCCCTCTTACAAATAAATTCCTTTTTGATGAAAATTATTTTTGGCGACACTTTGTAATGAACATCCCTAAAAATGTTTAACAGTTTCAGACATTTGAACAACATGCATTCAAAAGAAAAATTATAACTAGTATTCTTTTGGTAATAATAAAAAGTTCTACTGAAACTAATTTTAATTGAATGGATTAACTACAGTTTGAACTAATAATTTATCTGCGTCTTCAAACAAGAAGTTATAAAAGTAAAGAAGAAGAAGGAATAGACAACTTTTATTAAATAGTTATGCATTTTCCCTTTTATCTAAAAGTGCAATTTGATATGATTGAAAACCTGTATAATTTATATAATTAAATCTTTTAAATCAGAAACAAATTAATAGCATTTTATTAGAGTATTTAACACATAATGCACTTTAAAACTACTTCAAACTATATCATTTCATAATATCAAGCTGCATTTAAAACCAAATGCATCATAAATCCTTTATTTAAAATAATGTTTATTTTTTATAAAAAAAGTATAGCATTACTCTAAAAAAAAAATAATTTTATTATTAATGTCATTTTTAAATTTTATAAGTTTTCCTATCAATATGTTTATTGCAACATCAATATTAATTTTTAAGGAAACAGATATCTAATTCAGTATTCTTTTAAACCATTATTCAAGTTAATAAGAATATTTCGTTTTCATAGCAAATGTATTAAGTTACCAATATTTTGACTATTAAAATAATAATTCCTGATAATAATTTTTATTGTTGAATATAAATTCATCAGAATATATTCCTTTGTTTGATAAAAGTAATAATTGCTGATTAAGATATTTTTGTCTCATTCACAATGCTGTAACACCTAGTATTCTTATTAAATTTAAAAGTTTATAAATATTTTATTCACGATATCAATTATTGGAGAACCTATTTTCCTTATCTTAGCACACACCTTTCAAGAAATAAGAAATAATAAAAAGGTTTTCTTCGATGTTATTAACCAATCCAACAATTAAAACATATACAGCTATTTTTTTATATTATAAAAGGAAGTGAAAAGTGGTTCCCTACACTTTTATCTTAACAGACTTTCTAAAAAATAAGGTTTAATTGGCTATTAATATTTTCTATTTTATTCCATAAATTCACTTATTTATATCAATGAATAGAATAATAAAAAGATAAAATGAGAATTAATGAATGCAATAACATAAAGAGATAAATGAGAGTTACATTGAAAAATTATAAATATATATAATATAAAATTGCAATTTCACGTAAATTAATTAAAATCAAATTATATTTCGTCATAAATAATTTAAATTTTTAAATAAAACTTAAAATTTTATGTTAATTTTCAAATATTTTCTCTGTTGATGGACCACGTATAATTTAATTAATACAAATTTTCTGAAACTAAAAAATATCCCTTTATTTATTAAAAAGTGTAAAATTAGCCACCGATAAAGCAAGATTATATTTTGAGTTAACGAATTTTGTGGGCAAAATATATTTTAGAATATTACACTAAAATTATACATTCACAGATAATATATTACAAAATATTTTAAGATTATAAAATTTCGTTGATTTATTTTTTAATAGAAGTTTGAGCATCTAATGCATTTAAAAATAAAAATTACATTTTTCATTTTCTAGAAAATATTTTCATCTAAAGAGTTGAAAAAATATAAAATTTCCATGTTTTGGAAAGATATTTTTATTCTAATTTAAGATAATCATGTCGAAGAATACTTTTTTTTTGTATCACCTCAATTTAGGATTTCAATAACTGATCAATTATTTTTAAATGAAATCTTGCATTTTCTGAATAGTCTCAGATACATTTGTCGAAGTCATTTAATTTTAACTACTTATTAATTCCTAATTTCTTAATGTGATAGGTAAAATGTTATCTTTAAAATGCATATTATTTAATACTTATCATAAAAAATTTCAGCCAATTACTTTTTATTTAAAAAATGTTGTTAAATTTTATAATATTTTTCTAAATCTGTAGTACTTATTTATTTAAATAAATTCTTATGGCACTGCGAAGTCGTTAGTCAAAAAGTCAAATGTTGAGTTAAATACCTAGGCGGGATTGCCTTTCTAGAAGATTTTTCATATTCGGAAAGAAAATTTAAGATCCTTAGGGATCCATCTTAAAGTAATGCTTGTAGAAGGCGTTCTTGTTATTTCATTTACTTAAGATCGTGTAAGACTGATTCCGGGAAATTAAATTCAAAAAGCATGTTTCTACCAAAAAGGAAATTATGCATCTTAATTAGCATTGTTTTAGTTATGAACATAATTTTGTTTTTCTCTCCATAACATTTAATCTTTAAATTCTCAAAATTTCTATTTCTTAGAAATAATTTTCTTATTAACATAACATACTTAAAAAGTTTTTCATAATGTAAACCACTTATAGTAATAAATTATTTAAATATATTAATTATATTAAACAGTTTAGTTCTTCTCCTTTATATTCCTGAGCCTTGTAGACAATATTTTATTGGTCAAATTGACATAAATATTAGTTTGAACTATTTTTATGTCAGCAGTAAAAAGATTCTCTTTTTTATATAAATTTAATAATAATTAAGAATATATTATACATTATAAATTTAATGTTAATTACTTCTTTATAATCATTATATAAGTAAATTATTATTATACTAATATAAATTTAATATTAATTCTTATATTATTAATGTTTCTTTTTCATATTTTAATTTTTTAAGAAGCTCGAATATCGATAGTTATCGAATATCGGAAGTGTATAACAAAGAAAATTTAATTAAAGACGACGTTTCCTTGTTGATATTTCAATAATTTGACTATATATTAATGTAAAGACTTATTATTATAATGTAGTGTTTAAAAATGATTATTACTAGAATACATGTTTCTGGATAAAATAAGGGTTCACCATTAATGAAACTCAAAATGAAAAAGAAGGAAGCTAAATTTATCATCATTTTTCCATTTCTCTCTCTCTTTCTAAATACATAAATAGTAAAATATCTAGAAATTATAATATTTTGTGAGTCCTCTTTCTGAAATTTTCCTCAAGGGACATTTTAAAAAAAACACATTGATCAGAATATAAGGAATAGGGCTGAAAAAAAATACTACATTAAGTGTACGAAGCATATTTTACAATCGAAAATTGATGTAAAATAAGCGTATGGATTTTGCTAAATGTATGACAGTTTTATCATAATTACCCAATTAAAAATTAGTTTGTCTTTTTCTGATTTTTTATATTTAAATTACAAATATTTCTATAAAATGAAGATATTCTAGAAAAATTAAAATAAAGAAGTCAAATATGGTAAATAATTATTATTTTTAATTTCAAATATAAAATAAAATAAGCTTGAAATGTTTTTTATATTGTCGCAGAATCGATAATGAACATAGAAAGTAAGCGATAAAGGAGTATATAAAATAAGCATTTGATGAAGCATTACCCTTCAGAAATTTATATATAATAATCGTAATTAGAGAATTTTTTCATTACTGAGCATGATTTAGAATGTGGATAATAAATCCTTGGCGAACATTTCCTTTCTTCAGGGTGGAGTATTAACCCTGTGACATTATCACCAAGCATCTTGTCAAATCTGTAAAAATTATAAGAAATTTATTTCAACTCTAAATTATCAAAGTTATATGTAATACATTTCACCAGCAATTTCCAAATTTAGAAGTAAAAAATATATCTGTAATGTATTTTTGTACATTTGCATTAACATGTTTTTTTTTAATTTTTAATATCATAAAATTTATAATATAAAAACGCAAAATTAATACACATTAAAAACACCTAATATTATCAGCACTTTCAAGAATTGATTCTATAAAAATGATTTAGTAGAAAAACTACAAATTCAAAATAAACATTAATTAAGTAGATAAATAAAAAATTTTCAAGCCTTTCATTTTTATTTTATACATTTTTAAAAATCTGTTAACAGAAAAAACTGAGTTTGTACTTTTGTATTTTTAATGCTATTTTTAAATCTTTCTCTTTTCAAAACGGACAAGAAGAAAAATTTCCTATTTCAGTAAAAATTGTACAAGAAGCTTATAGCATTTTTCTCCTTTTCTAAATTTCTTAATATATTGGAAAAGTTGTAAGTGATTCGCTTATTATTTTTTATTCAGATAAGAGCACACTTCCTAAAAAATTAACAACCTCTGATTTAGAATAATTAATTTGTGCAAGAAGAGGTTTTTTAAGTATAAAAGGCAAAAAGATATTTTCTTTTTAAGTTTTGCTGAACGAGTTTTGAATACCAATGAGCATAGAAGAAATAGCAAAATGTGTTTAGTTTAAACCGTTCTGGGCTCAGAAAACTTTTAAAAAGCCATTAAAAAAACTTCATGGAAAATTTTAACACATATGACAAAGTTGATTCTGGTTATTTTTCTAAGAAACATGTATGCAAACTATGTGAATAAAAAATTCACCAACAACTTGTGCAAACGAGTTTCAAAAGTATAATATTTCTTTTAAAAAATTAGAAATGATTAATATAACAAGCATAAAGAAGGCAAATCTAAGCAACATTAACAGCTTTTATGGTAATAATAATTAATTTAATAATAACTATTTTATAATTAATGTCGAAAATCTCTACAATACTTTAAAAAGAGTGCGATAGTTAAAATTTGAGAAATAATACAACCGTGTGCTAAATTACTATTAAAAAATTTATTATTGTTATAAAATTATTATTTTTTGAAAATTAGAAGTATTTAATGAATATAAACAGGATTCGTTGCTTTAGTTTTTTAAAATAATACTTTTGTTTATTTAAAAAACTAAAGCTTTTGTTTTTTATTGTTATGAATTAATATATTCATTATTGCTTTTTATATAGTATACAATTATATAATCAGAGCTGTATATAATCCTAAATAAAAAAATAATTTATTGGTTTTTTTAATATACAATAAAATAATTTCAATTAAGGGCATCATAGATTTTGCCGTTAATTATGCCAGCCACATTATATGTTACATTATTTTAACAGTTAAAAAATTTATTATTTTTAGCTAAATACCATAATGTATTTACAAATAAAAAACACTTTACAATCAAGAAATTATAAAATTATATATAATTAAGAAAAGTTTTAACCCCTCAAATGATAAAGTACATCATTATTTACTTCAAGAATACATTTAAGGAATTTTCCTAGATGCATAAACCGAAATCTTAGATGTTTGGTCAACCCTTTCAGGGATTTGAATTTGATAAATGTGATTTCACTGAAATAATAAAAGTTTATTTAAAACTTATTAGGAATTAATATTTTCAATCCTACACAAAATTGTATGCAAATTTCTTTCAAAACTTGACATTTAGTTGCCACAAAAAATAAAAAGGTGAGGATTAAATGATATTTTCAGAGAACTCTTGTCAATTTTCAAGCATGATTTTCCGGCTCATTAATGGTACGACAAAATTTCTGGTACATATTAAAATATACTTGATTATATGGGCTAATTTTTTACTAGCGTCAGTTCCTTTTATTGTAAAGTAGAAATATAGTTCTTATTTGACATATTTTACTAATTAGTAACTGAGTATATCCTATAATTCCAATTAATAATAACTAGTATACTTACAACATCCATAAATCTTAATGCTTAACGGAAAATATCATTGTTTTCATTTTGAAACAAGCAAAGTTCTGAAAACCTATGTATAACAGGTTGTTGTTAAACTGCGATAGCTTGCCGCCCAGCCTGTCTAGTGGTTAGCGTAACTGACTACGGATGGGGAGGACCTGTGTTCGAATACTCGGGCATGGATGTACTTTCTATTCCATTGTGTTTCTTGTCCTTTCCTCTGATGATGGATGAGTGTGGCCTGTCCTATAAACGGGTTTGTGGTGGTGAGACGTGGGTAGTGCTACTCGCCTCGGTAACTTAGTTCACAAGTGCCCACCGGGTAACTATAAATGAGTAGCAGTTTTCGGCCTTGTTGTGGCTAAAAAAGGGTTAATCACCCAAGTGTCCGCCATTAGGAAAAAAAAATACTACGATAGCATGTATATTCAGTTTACTTTTGCTCTAAGTAATTACTCACTGTTCTGATAAAATTAAACACACTTGTCTTATTTGAAAGCATAGGATTTTGCATAGCACCTCACTGGTGTTAGTTGATAGTGATATTGACAATCTCTAAAATACTAATGGGCTTTCTTTAAAATGATGTAGCTCAGTATTAGTATTTCCTGCTTGAAAATATCGTTCCAATAAAGTTTGCATTATTGCTACTAGAGTATCATTGAATATAACATATATTTTTGATTTATCTCAGCAGATTTCAGACATTTTCTGTTTGAGTAAAATATTCTTTTAACGTGTGCACATATGTGTCATAATCAAAATTTTTTCAAGAAACAAAATTGAATTGAAATCAATGAAAATTTTAAATGAAAACTTATCAAATATAAATTTTCTGTAAATATCAGAGACAACTTTATGCAATATTATGGACTCAAATAATAACTTTTGCAATTTGATTTTTATAAAATAGAAGAAACTCTGAGCAGCTTTTTGAAAATTGGTTTATCTGACGTATTTATATGATGGAATTATAAAGTGTTTAATCTTTTTATAACTTAAGACGAATTTAAATGCAAGTGTTTTTAACATCATTCAATTTAATTCTATTGTTTATTTGAAGCTAAAAACAAAAATATAATAAACATTTTCAAAAGTTAAGGGAAAATAGAATAATAAATACAAGCAATTTAGAGGAGTCACAATATATAACAGTGATTTTCTTTAATATACCAATGAAACGCCAGTTTAAATTGATTTTGCTCATGCACAGCGAAAGCAAACAATTCGTTAAAATAATTCAATTTTTCTGCTTTTAAATTATAAAAAATGTGTTCTTTTTAAGTTTATTATATTACTGTATTATGAATGTATTCTTAAAAAAATACTAAATCACTTAAACAAATTACCATTCATTTTGCCGAATTTGCATTTAGCATTACCATTTTATTAGAAATTAATTAAATCTATCTTAAATCTTTATTTTTGATTAATCTATAGAAAATTTATAAATTTAATTTCTTAATTTTTCTTAAATAATATTAAGAAATTAAAATTATAACTTCATTTTAAATTAAATTCTTATCATTAAAATTCGTCGTAAATCCTATGCACTTTTTAATGTTTATCTTTAATATTATTTTTTTTATTTGATCCAAAAATGTAACCTTTTGTTTATGAAAATCAACGATAGTTAAAAAAATTAATCATCTCTCAAAGTGATATATGATAATTTGACATTTTTTCAGTGTATAACATGTTCAAAGTATAATATATTTAATAATAAATTGAGTGAAGAAATTTTCCATGTATGAAAGACGATTGTAGAATATTTTACGAAATACTAAAATGAATACAAATTCTAAACAAAGTTTTGTATTTAAAAAGTTTGAAAGATTAATTTATGTAATATTAAAACATAAAAAAATACTTTAAATTAAATTTTAAAAAATGTAATTTAATGTATATAAGTAATCAACTTGTATAATAGAAAATGTTGATTTTGAAGAATTAGAGAACTCAGATTCTGTCTCTACTGACTTAAATTGTGATATAAAAATTTTCTGTGTAACACTCAATCTGATTTCTCATCGATGAATAAGCAAAAAATACACATAAAAAGACTATATGCGGTGTTGCAGAAGTTGTGTGTAAATATGGATAAAATACATTTAGAGCTATGTCATAAATTATTTTCAAGACAAATGCAACTCTATGATTGCCAGAAAACGAATGTAGAAATTTATTGCATACTATCAAATACATTAAGCCGGACCAATCAAATGAGTAATTGTTTGAAGATGTGTTACCAGTCAGCAAAGATTTACAGCTGCCTTCAAAAGCTCTGCATAATTATATAAAAAAAAAACAAGCAAAATCCAAAATTCTCTTCATTTATGACATGTATGGTGGTTAATGACATGTATGACATGTATGGTGGTTAAAGACATGTATGACATGTATGGTGGTTAATGACATGTATGGTGGTTAAAGACATGTATGGTAGTTAATGACATGTAAGGTGGTTAAAGACATGTAGGACATGTATAGTGGTTAGGGATGAAAATATTAAGCAATGTTGTGAACAGAAATAAAAAATGGTAATAAATTGATTGACCAATTTTATGTTTTATCCATATAATCCAGTGAGGTACGATGTCTCCAATATGTTAGTTAAGCTTTTCAAGTTCAGGTAATGCAATGTTCAAGTATGTTTGGAAATTTTTTGATAGCAAGCATGTAACAAGCACGGCCCTAAAACGTCCAAAAATATAAGGCTTTCTGTGGTGAGTGCATCGAATTCTTGAAAAGAATTTTGTTGGGATATCAATTCGAACTTAACTGTTTGTGGATACTGATGCATGCTATCAAGATGAAATCTAAGAGATAAATCAAATAATATCCACCATTAGTTTGCCCAATTTTCATTTTAATAGAAGATGATTTGAATTTCTGTAGCTCTAATTACCAGAAGAGTGGATAATGGTCGTGAATAAAGTGGCCGGCATATTTACCTGATCTGAATCCCTCTGAAAGTCTTTGGGATTCTGGTGACTCAGGTGTGTTTGCACATTACATATACCAACCATTCTCACAAACTTAGAATCTACTCTGATAAAGGAAGAGGCACCATTTGATTCTTTCCTGTCTAATAATTTCACATAAGGCTTAATCAAATGTTAAACAGTTAACATTCGAATAAGAATTGTAATATACCCCAATAATTTTTTTTTCTCGAAACCTTTTTTTAGGGGTTAATTTTTCTATGTGACAACTTTTAATTGTTCATAATAGTTTTATGAAAGTAAGTCTTTACTTTTGAGAAATATACGTATTTGGAGCATTTCTACTATTTTTCTGCATTTTAAATTTTTGTGTTATTTTTCAGATGTAAGACTTCTGGGCAAAAACCTTTGCGCCCACTTTCAAAGAGGTTCAAGTAGGAAATTAAATTAAGTATTCCTACTTTTCTTCTAGGTAAGAAGGCATGATTGTGGTTAATAAACAAGCCTTTTACAATAAACTAAATCATATGCGGCCATCAGACATCAGTAGGTGGTTGTGATCTAAAATAGGATTTAATCATTCCTTCTAACTAATGACTAATGCATATTTAAAATATTTATCATTTTTAAAAACATAAAGCTGAAATTTAAATACTAAGTTAAAGCATTTCTACTATATGATAACTTAATTTACATCTTTTAAAAATCAAACCACATTTTTAATATTTATTAGACTATTTTTAAAATACATTTTAATTCATTCCAACCATACTTTTAATATCTAAAACTTGCGATTTAAATTTATTCGCTTTATTCTATTTTTCTATACAGAAACTTCATATTATCATAAATAACGTTTGCGTTTTCGAAGATAATATAAACCTGAAGTTCTAAACTATTAGACTAAAAAACAAAATTTAAGCGTTTTAACTAATGGAAATGAAAATTTTTTAATTGTTTATTATTTTAGACTTGATACTTTGTTCAATTTTGATTAGTATTTCTTGATTTTTCATAATTTACATATAGTTATTATAATTCAAGGCATAATTATTTCTTCAAAATTAATCCCGAGTAAAACATCTGCTTTTGTACAAAATTTTAAAAAATGAAGAGACTACTTGATAATTTTAATCCCATTTAAAATTTGACAAAACAATCCTTACTTGTGGATGAATCAAAAAAGAGGAGATAGCATACCATTTAACTACCTTCTAGAAGATATTGAATTGATTAAGTAATTTCATCCTCCCAATTTAATTTGAAACATTAAATTAAAATAATTTAAAAATAATTGCTATTTAATATAAATAACATTGAAATTTAAATGTCTTTTAATACGTCAAATGTAATGTAATACACAGAAACTGACATTGTTATTCCTATGTTAAATATATGAAGCAGTATATTTATTATTTTATCATTAATTAGAATATTTCACTTTTATTTCAAGAAAAGCTATTCATATAAGGAGAAATTTTAAATTCTTATTTATCTTAAAATTTTATGAATTGTGCAGTTTCAAATCATTATATTCTCATCAATTATAGTTTTAAATTTATTGCAATAGGCATAATAGAAGGGAAACAATTTCTGCAAAAACTTTTTAGAGGTTTTAATATATCATAATCATTGAAACATGTGAAATTTTGAAACGGTTTACGTAAAACTTTCATGTGAACCTTAATTATTATAGCAACCTATTCATTTTTCATATCTAACATCGGACACTGTGATTATATATTTCACAAGAAACTGAAACAATTTTTTCATTCTTTAAAAAGATAAAAATCAGGATGAAAACTAAAAACGATATCACTTTTATCTACTCAATTGAATGCATTTCACACATTATAATCCCATTTGTAACCATGACAAAAGTTTTGCATAATGAACCGAACCAATGAATAATTTTCATTCAATAACATTCATTTTTGAAAGTAAAACTGTTTGATTTATTTTTCTCATGACATGTGGAAAAAGAAAATGTTTTGTATTTATGAAAATGTTAAAATTGATTACCCCTTTCTTTATAATCTTTATTAAGTGAATAAGATATCAAATCACTTTTCATTTCTTTATTATAGGAACACAAAAAGAGAACATGAAGGAGAACAAATCATTTATTTCATCATAATTGAAATTGAACGCTAAATATTCTGAGAATCTGATAAATGATTCTTTAATTCTTTTTACCATTTACTGTGAATTGTTCCGGAAAAACATGGAAACATAAATCTCCTTCAAGAATGTTTTTAGAAGTAACCAGATAATCAGAAAGAAATTTTTATAGAAAATATTTTTAAAAATGTTTCAGAAAGCACTAAGAGTTTCACTAAAGTCTAAGCTAGAATATTTAAATTAGTAATGTATGAATGTATAAATATAGATATAGATATAGGAAAAATAACCTCAGAAATTTAAGGGCTAGAATAATATTAAATAAAACCTAAACGAGTTTGGTCTTGTATTTTTTGTTATAATTTCAAAAAAAGTTTTTTTTATTTCTTAGTAGCTGTATTATTAGTTTATACAGCTAAAATATTTATGAACATTGTTTCATTAATTAAAAAATATCTTCAATTATAAAATTTACCATAGTGTATGTATTTTGAAATTTTTGAAATTTTAAATAATATAGCCATCATTTATATTTAAAAATAAATTGGTACTCAGAAATGCCACACGCTTAGCTAATATATATGATATGCAGGAGAAATATTATTTTGTGGGAATTATTCTTTGAAGTATATTGAGGGAAACTATTATTCTTTAAAAAGACCAATATTTGCTTAGAAAACATAATCTATTCATATAGAAACATCTATTGTGTTTCAAATAATTATATGTTAGTTTTAATGAGAAATTAATTTTAAAATTTATTAGGTAAAATTTTCATGTTGAGAAAAAAGTGACAAATAATACGACTGCTTTATTCAATAAAAATAAATTAATTTTGCATTTCTGGTCTAATTAACTTCATCGCTTAATTATCATATAACCAGTTTCGTTGATTTATCTCTAGCTAGACATGTTTAAATATAAATAAAGGATTCTACCTGAAGAGTTTTCCAACTGAATACTGAATTCCTAAAATTAAATTTATTACATTGCATCCATAGCATTAAAATAATGATTTTTTTAAATGATTTTCTCATTGCTTCTCTCAATAATTTTTAATGCCGTTTAATTGATTACATTTTATATATTTAAATTATAGAGTTTATCAGTCTAGTATTGGAATCCACTAATCGAACTAAAAGGTGCAGAAACTTGACTTTTGTGACTGATATTTTGTTTCTTCTTTCTGAATACTCTGTACAAAAAGAGCTAACCACAAAAGATGTTTAAGAAAATATTAAAACAAATTAGAATATATAAAATTTAAAAGCTATGCAAATAATGGATATGGAAAAACTCAAGTATAAGTCGAGTTCTTTTCATAAAATGTGTTTACAAGAAAAACATAACTTATAATATAAACTTTTACTTTTCTCCAAACAAAATGAAAATTTTATTTGGAGATTCTGATTTTACATTAAATAATCTGACATCGACATTTCTTAAGATATTCATAAATTTAATATTCTGTGTTTTTTCTTAAAATATCGTACTTCCGGATATCGTTCTTCAAGAATAAATCACGTTAAAACTTGTTTTAGTTAGAATAGAGTTGCATATTTTATGTTTCAAGATCTAAATAAATGCAATCTAAATAAACAAGTATTACTAAAAAAAGTAATACTAAAAAAAGTAATACTTGTTTATTTAGATTTGCACATGACGTTCCCTTTTTATACATTTGAAAATGTACCTTTTTTACAACCTATTTTAAAAACATTTCAAACATATTTCATAAGCAAATAATTTATTTAATTTTTCTAATCTTATATACAAGCTAATTCTTTATAATGAAATTAATTCTAAGTAATGAAACAATTCAACTAAATTAATAAATATTATGCATTTCAGACAAAATGAAATTTTAAAAAGCTCTGTTTTCCTTTTGTTCACGAACTTAAAAACATCAGGTAATAATACTTTTTAGATTATTTAAATTATCTTAATTAATCAAAGAAGGAAATAGAAAATTTGGAAGAAGCTCAAAAATTAACTATTATATTCACTTTTAATTCATTCAGAGTCGTTTTTATTATTTTATCTTTAAAGATGAAATAAGAAGTTACATTTTAAAATGAATGATACCTGCGCATTGACTTAAGGTCAATACTTATACTATAGTTCTGTTTCCAATAATCTAATGCATGTTTTAATAATATTGTCACTTATAAATATGTTGTTCTAATAATTTCTTAAATGTTAAGAAGTTTCATATCGTTCAACCCTAGAAGGAGTTATTATACGCCTACTTGTACCTAAAATCTAGAGTAGTATTGATTATTGATTTTATTTCTGCCAATATCTATAAAAATACAGTATAGAATTCATAAAGGATCAGCAAGAAAAATATATGTTTATTATATTCAGCAAAAAAAACCACTTTTGTGATAATACAATTTAAATATGCAAAATGCTATAATTCCAGTTAAGCCAGAATATAAAATATTTTTTAATTTATTTTATTTAAAATATAGTTATTATCAGAATCAAGTCAAATTTTAAATTAAAAGTTCATTCTAATAATTTACAAAATAGCAATAAAAACGAATTTTTATGCATATATAATTAAACTGCAACAGCATCTCTTTTGTGCATTAGCCCAGTGAACTCTTGGTTTTTCCTAATAAAAATTTATAACATTCTAGAAAAATCTTGGATTCCTCTCACAAAAGCTTTAGAGATCAGAATCTAAATCCATCAAGCTTTTCATTAAAGCTATCTGTAGTGGTTCAATTATCTTTCATTCTGTAGTGTCTGTTTCAGCAAGGCAACAAATTTACTTCATCCTCATGTTTATTGAACCACAAATCATTGTTCATGATCTGAAATGAAGCATGGTTACCCTAATAAATTCCATTTTCTTTCAAAACAGCATTAGAGAAATTATTAGAATTTTATCTTTCAAAGAATTTAAATATTTTGATATCACATATAGCATTTAAATATCTGATTACCAAACTGCAAGTGATGCAAAATCCATTACAACATTCTTCCGAAGTATCACGTACATAACTACAATCTTAAATTAAAAAAAGTTAAATTTATCTGAATTCATTTTTGTAATACTTTCAATCAACTTTAAATTACTTCAAAACCAACTTTGTTTGATTTTTTAATTGATGGCAAAGATAATTGACCAGGATATATTCTTTAAAATATTTGAAATCATTACCCGAGAAATAAATATTTATTATATATTTAAATTTACTTTATGTGGTTCCACATAATCTTAAAATTTCTAAAATATTGTAAGCATTTTATTAAATTAAATTTTTTAAGAATCCTGAAGTTGTCTGAAAAACTGAAGCTGAAAAATCTTTAAAACAGAAAAATATTCTAAAATCATTTGAGTAAAGGAAGGAAACAATTTCAATTATATTAAAATTTAATTACAGGCTGCTAGAAAATGAAAATGTATATATGGGAATTTCATCTACTCGTTGAAATAGTAACTGATTAGGATGTCAAATTCCCAAAGAGTCACACATTATGTATAGTCTTCAAGCATGTAATTTGCCTACACCTATTATAAAAGAAAATACTACACCATAGAGTTTTTAACAGAAGAAATTATTTGAGCCAGCTGGGTCATATTTAAAAGTCTTTATAAATATTTAATTAGTTGGGTCATATCCAGAGTTACGTATTTGTAACAATTTATTGAACTACAATAGAAATGTTTAGAATTTTTACTCACATTTTCATAAATTAACGATAATCCAGAAGTACACAGACATCATCGAAAGTGAAAAAAAAAGTCATTGGTAGAAATATCACGCACATTATCAAGCACTATGTGCAATTTACAGGAAGACACTTGATGATTCCAAGCGTAATCCACACTAACGAGAAGATAAGAGAAGGAAATATAAGGACTTGTGGCGAAGATGGAAACGGGTTTACAACCGGTCAATACGGAAATCAGTGCCACGACAGTATAGATATGACACAGAAGACACATGCGGATGATGTTTTAAGGGGAAGAATTATTGGCCGACAAGATTGCGGGAGTACACTGATGACAGTAACCGAGGAATTTGGAATTTCTCAAAGTGCCATCTCTAAACTCTGGCAACGATTCCAAGACGATGGGAACATCAGTAGACGTTACAGTACTAGTCGCCTCCGAGTAACAATGCCAAATGATGACCGGTATTTGGCAGTAACCACCTACAGAAATAGATGGAGCACAGCAGTGGACCTGTCGGGTCATCTTTCATTAGCCACTAGAACGATCGTTTCAAGAAAAACCATGTACAGAAATTTGATACAGAATGTTCTATATACTCACATGTCTGTCATACTTATGGAAGTTCATTGTCACCAGTAGTTAGCCTGGAGTATAGAACATGCAATGTGGTCACCATCAAAGTGCGCTTGTGTTATGTTTCCGGTGAATCGAAGTTAGCTCAGAGTTCGTCGGTGTGAAATAAATCTTTTACATGTAAATAAATATGGACACTGTAGGCCTTATGTGGCTCAAGGCCTAAACTAAGCTCAATGACACGACAGCCCATATATGGGCTGTCGTGTCACTGAACTTAGTTTAGTAATGTTATTTGTTGTGTTTTATATGTTATTAATAGCACAATTCTTTGTATCAGTTACATTAATAATATTTGTTATGGTACATGGAGTTGAATTAATGTTCAAAACATCACAAATACCATCAATTCATTTATTTATTAATACAACTAGACAATGTTTTTGTGGCATTTCTTATAATACAAATAACAATACATACAATAAAAAAAATTTCTGAAAGTTTTGTTGTATGATTGTTTATTAAAGTTTTTTAAACTTAAGCTAAGCATAAAATATGCGCTTTTTATGAACACTTTTTTTCAACAGAATATATTCATCCTCAGTGGTCCTTTGAAATTTGTTAAGAAGATGCAAATCACTTAAAATTTTAGCCATTATTGGATCGAAGCTTAACTGTCTTTCACTGAACCATTTCCGAAATATTTTTCTTTGTTTCTTTTCAAAATCAATTCCATCAGTTTCAGGAACTATTCCTAAGCAACCTTTTTCATAGTAACCGATATCATCATATTCTGTGGTATCTTCTGAACCATTGCTATTGAAACTTTCTTTTGATATTTTTCTTTCTCCTGCCATAAGATATTGTTTCTTGATTGGATAGTAGAAAAGGTAAAACCCATCGGCTATTTTATCTTTCACTTCAAGTCTTAGATCTTTTTTTGTTCAGTAGTTTTCTTCTTAAATTTGAAAGAAAATCTATTCCACTTTAAGTAGTTTTCTTATATTTTTTCTAGAAGATTCTTTGTAGATAACTTTTGAGATAAAATTTTCAAAAGTATTAGAATTAATGCTATAATATTTGTAACAAAAATTAAAATCTTTAATAACATTTGCATTTTCCTAATCGTTTGGCAAATATGTCACAAATCAAATCATGTTCAAAATAAATAATATGAATTGTACAATTTGAGAACATAGATTTCTTAATATTTTTTTTTAAATAAATAAAAAATTTTAATATAAAATTTATTTGTAAAATTATAAAGTTGATTTCATTTTAATTTTGGAAATATTTTTGTAAATAATTTTTGTTTATTTTGTTTTTAAGTAAAGATTGCCAGATGATACCATGCCAATATCAAAATATTATTGAGTCTTAAAGAAATAGTACATTTAACATTTACTCCACTGTTCTCAACTCATTCATTATTAAGCCAGAAAATAATTTTTCTGAAGGGAATCAAAACAAAATACTGTGTGAAAGTGCTCATAAAATCTGCAATAATTTATTATAAATATCAAAATTCTTCTATCTACAAAAAGTACTAAACTACAATAAATTTTCTTTAAAATACCGTTATATTGTTTGGTAATGTTTAAGTTTTATATTGCATTTTAAGAAGTTCATTAATTTACACAAGCAATATACATCTAACATAACTCAATTACTTACAATTTTATATGCAAATTATTTAATTCAAATTTTTTTATTTTTTTTATTCATCAATTTTCATTACTTTATACTCTATTTTTTGCTTGAATAGTTTGTTTACTCTGAATAGTTTAACATGTATATTTCATAATGAGTCTAATTAATGCTTACATTTCAAAAACAGAACTGAAATTAAGTTTAATTTGCTGTTTACATCAAGAAACAAAAAACAGTATTATTGTATTTTCATTCTAATTTAATTGAATACATTATTTGTTTTATCGCAAATATAAAATTGGTGACATCAAATGAATTGTGCCATAATGCGATAATTTTGAAAAAAAAATTTTCCTATTTTCATAAATAGAAAATTACAAGCCAATTATAATTTTTTAAAAAATGACAGAAATTGATTTTAAAATAGAGTCAAAGCAGATTTTTTATTTCTTATAACTTGTCGCCATTTATTTTGGCGCGAGTAAGTTTCCACATTGTTTCTTTACAAATTCCTCCACTATCATTTTTTTTATTCTACTTTTGGAGTTCCTCTGCATTCTTTACTATTTATAAATAAATACTTATATCAGTAAATAAAGCAATTATTAAATTATCAAAAAATAAGGATAATAAATTATGATGCTAAACATATTTTGTTCAAAAACTATGCTCTTTTTTGTAGCATTTCTTGGTCTTGAGTCTTTTATTGTTTTTAAACAATTATAAGCTAAGTTTTCACATCCTCTTCAATGTTTTTTGAATATATTTCTGAAATTTGAATTCCTTTTTAAAATAATAACTTGTGATTATTCTATGTTTTAAACAAATAAGACTTATCTTACATCTTATTTAGTATGAAGCATAAATAATGGCTTATACGCCCTTTTGTCAATATTGTATAAATACTGTTATGTGTATAAAAACAAAGAGAAAAACACAAAATTATTAAAGAATGCGTAAGTTCTATAAAAAGAATTACCATTATGATATTCTTTTTCTCATTATATATTCTGAAGTCAAACTATTTCCATTTATATTATTGCAGTAATAGTAATATATATAAATATTGTGGTAATACAAATAATGAATGCATTAGAAACGAATAATCTAAAACTCTAAAAATCATATGAAAAGAGCTTTAAATTGGTAAATGATTAGTATTTTAGTACATTTGGACGATACAGAAGACACGTACAACATCTTAAGTAAAAGAAAAGTTAGTCACAGGATTTTTCATTCTGTAATCACACGATAAGGTCAGAATGTTCTGAAAATATCATCATGTTTTTAATAAAAGAAAAGTGTATACGAAATTTTCAATGTTTAATATATCAGAATCATTGTTTGTCAAAAAAGAGGATGCTCGTTCCTTTAAATTGCAACCTGCACTACTCGTAATCCAACTAGTGTCTTGAAAATCTGGTTGGTTGGTTTTAGTGGCGCAAGGTCCAAGTAAGGACAAGCTGCGCCACTTGAAAATCTAGAATTTATAGATTATTGAGGATAATACTTAATTGTGTGTATTTTCTCAGAGTGAATTGAAAACAGGAAAACAGGGTATCATGACCAACTTGCCAGATGACAGACGTATTGTTAAGTTGGCTTGCTAAGTCATACAACCACATCACAAATCATAAGTCAGGAAATAGGCTTATTTGCAGCAAGTTCAATATCCGAATACATTTAGAACAGTATAAACTGTCATTATGGCGACCATTACTTTGCTTCCCTCGAGAATGCATCATAAAGATTAACAATGATTCAAACATAACAAAGCAAGATATAGGAATATTTTAATTAACACACACAAATAATAAAGCAAGATACAATAATAGTTGGACGTCGTCTTCTTTATCAGGTTTTTGTTCCGCATACACCATTCTGATGGCTATTTGTGTGTTTAGAGAATCCGAAGAGAATGCTTGTCACCTGCTTGCATTGGATATCATCATAATATTCTAAAACCTAGAGTACTGGTATAAGCAATTACTAAGGGAAAGATACGCACATATCTTGTTCGGATCGATTTTAATTTCAATAGTTATAAGTAAATTTCAGGAATTTTAAAGTCAGTAGTTGTGACTTATCTTCGAAGGCTGCAAAACACCATGTTTCAAAACGTAATTCCAGAACACAGGTTGCGCATTATCTTTTATTTTTTTATTTATTTTTTTTTTTGAATTTTTCTCCACAGTTCTGTCAAAAACTAAAAGCATCGGGAAATTAGTTAATAAAAAACCCACCTGGCACTCTTTTTTTATTACTAAGGTTGATGAATTACTGCATAGAAAATTTGCCAATACCTGACATCCAATTTTACTTCGACTCAATGTCTAATCGAGTAAGGACCATTTTATCTGCTGGGTGTAAACTTAAATTATTAATCTTGCACATATGTAAGATCTAAATCAACTTGCAAACTCAATCATTTTGTTTTCATGAGTTGCATGTTTATGTAACATGTGTTATGAATTAATTTTAAAGATAACTATTTTAAATTAACATGTATTTTTACAAATAAGCTAAAGTACATATGAGAATTTGATAATTAAGAATACAGTTAGTAAGTATAATATACTTATATATATATATACTAAATTAAATTATTTTGTGGATTTTTTTATGTCTACATTGATTAAAATGTTGCCTTGTTAATGATGAAAACAAAAAACTATCAACATACCTTCTAGAATGTGTAATCACTTTCCTTTAAACTTAATGAATTTAGATAAAGGTTGTGCGACATAAAAAATGGATTTACTGTTACAAAGTTTCGTCATGTGAAAGCCGTTTCATGTATATTTATTGAATTCTACCAGGATACGTTTCGAATACTAAATACTCTTAAGCACCCAGTTTGTTTTCCGACATTGCTTCCGCCTTCAATTAAATATTCCAATTTATTCTAAGCCTTGATTTTTATGCTTTACTGGAAAAAAAGCATTTAACATAAATTTTCATTCAAGTAAATATTTGCACTAATTAACTTTAATTTTTTAGCTCATCTTTTAAGTAATACTAGATGCCATGAAAAAACTAATCACGTGATAAACTCAGAAACAACGTTATTCCAATTAACTAATTAATTATACCAGTGATACTATATTGCATACAGATGTTTAGTTTGTGAGAGTTCATTTCTTTTAAATTCATTTTTGCAACATTTATGTGTAACACAAATGTTTTTTGCGCAATTGAACCATTTTATGTTTTCTAACGTAAATTACTGTGAAAGAAAATTTAACTGATGTTGTACACAACTGTATGTATAAAGTAATTAATTGCTTTTAATGACAAGTGTAAAATCTTATCTTTTAATTTGTATTAATATTTTAAGCTTTCTTCTTCCATATACTTCATGAAAATGTTTCTTTCAGTACAATTAAGCTGAATTTGAATTTAATTCTTGAATTTAAATGAGAAAGGAATTCATTCCATTAATTTTTGGGTTTGCTGTACCTAAATAATATATAATTAGATTACAGATAAAACAACTTATTAAATAATTATAATATAGTTAGACTGCTCAAAGAAACCTTTACCAGAGTAGTTCTACAATCTAGTAACAGTTAAACAAAAGTTAAAATTTCACTTTAAAATATTTGTAATGCTTGAAAATAATTTCAAAATATACTTTGCTCTTATTTTACTTTTGCTCTGTCAAATTAAAAAGTTAAATTTAAATATAGGGATTGAATAGTAGAGGGTTTTTCTCATCATGAAGATAATTATTCGTTATAGTAAAAGTTAAATTACATAACTTACTATATAATTTTTCTCTTAAAAATAAATTTAACATAGCATATGCTCCTTCACAAATTTGCAAAATGATGCCATTAATAGTTTTGTAATAAAACGGAAAATATGGTTCAAGGCAGTCAATACACTGCTGGCCACCGTAAATGCAACTCCCTGAAGGAAGCATCCAAAAAACATGACATTTACAACCTGCATCAGCGGAGGTGAGATGTGTAAATGATTAGAATTTCAGCGCAGACGTACATCATGCATCAAGTTCGCACATTTCAAGTTCGACGATTGTGTTTTTCATGTGATTTTTTCAAAAAACGATCAATTATGCCTCTTAGAAAACAGAGATTATTTTTTGATCAAGTGTACGAGTTCGACAGAGGAATGATAGTGGCCTACCAAAATTGTGGATTACCTTTCAGGAAAATCGGTAATCAGGTTGGTTGAAACTAAACTGTAATGCGGATATGTGATCGTTGGATGCAAGAGGGTATGACGGACCGACGTGTTCGATCGCATCCATCTTAGTGCACCACTTCACGTGATGACAGGCAAATTGTGTGCATGGCAGTGATGATTTGCTCAGCCACAACAAGAATCATAACACATCACATTCAGCCTGTAACATATCATCCAGTGTCTGGGCTTACCATTCGACACCGTTTACAGCAGAGTGGTCTGTCCGAGGCGTTCATTGCTTCTTCTATCCTTGACGCATAACCACAGACGTCTCCACCGGCAATGGTGAGATGAAAGAAGGATGTGGAAGGCAGAATAAAATAAAATTGTATTTAATTGCAAGTCACTCTTCTATTTTCAACAACACGATGGTCCCATTCGAATCTTGAGACACCGTGGAGAGATGATGCTGAACAGCTACGTTATGAACCGTCACAGGACACATTCAGGGTTTGCTCACAGCCATATTTCAACAGTATAATGCCCTACCATATGTGGCACGCATTGTTCAAGAGTTCCTTGTCAATCTCTATATTGAATTGCTTTCCTGGCAGGCTCGCTCTCTGGATGTTTCGCAGATAAGGAACGTGTGGTTCTTGTTTTCTCAACGATTGACCCAGATTATATCCCCAGCTGCTCTACTAGATCAACTTTAGCAACGTGTGGAAGCTGTTTGGTCAGAAATACCCAAGATCACTCTAAAGTCTCTTTGTATCAACGCCGAGGCGAGTGGCGGCTGTGATCTCCAACAATAGCGGCTTTTCTGGCTACTGATTTCTGCAGGAAACACACTTCACAGAGTTCCATAAATTTAATCATTCTGTACTCGGTTAAAATGTTATCTGCAGAATAAATTTTGTTGTGATATCTCTTGTCTTTCTTGGTATTGTAAATTTGGGTAGCCAGCAGTGCATTTATAAAAAGTTTTTCTCTATCTCTTAAGGGTCATTTGCATTTCATAATGTAGAGTTCTATTATATTTTCACATATTAGATTTCTAAAATTTTAAAAATTAAGTTTAAAGATTAATTTTTATTAATTTTTTTCATTTATTAAAAATTAAAAACGATTCTAATGTCTTTCTATCCATAAGAGATATTACTGGTACTCTTCCCAGATACTCAGCACAACAATTTTTTTTAAACCAATATAGATATAAATGAAATATGGCTGATAAATACCAAGATATTAAATAAAAACTTCATTTCCATTTGGAGGATATACATATTAAATAGTAGGAATTTCAATACAATTCAATTTATTCTAAAAAGAAAAATAGTACTTTAAATGTTATAAATTAGTAATTTTATTATAAATTGTAACTTGTAAAGAGAAACATTTATTTGCTTACTCAAACTATAGGACGAATCATTTTTCATGCAAAACTATAGGTAGTTATGTAAAATACTTGAAATTATGTTCTAGTTTACACATTTGAAAGTGGTATTCTCTTAATTGGATTAACTCAAAGAAATAGAAGGCTATTAGTTACCGAATTAAAATAAAACATGATACAATGAGTGAATTCTTAGAATTATCAGTTACTAAGCATTAAAAAAAGTATAAAAAAACGAGTTATTCTTTCTAATTAATATATTAGGTTGGGGAAAAAGAAATCCATTATTTTTACGTGAACTTTTTGTAACTTCTTTCAGATTCGCTTTGTAAAAAGGTTTAAAACAGTTTTCATGTAGGTTTTTAGGTCTTGTGCAAAACTAAGACTGCTGACATGCTGTCAAGTTTGATAATTTTTGATATTTTATAGACATTCTCGACGATGTTGTATCTATGCGAGGTGCATTTTTAGCATCCAAATACCCGAACGGAATCGACGAAACAAAAAATGTACCTAACTGGTTGTTACAGTCTTATATAGGACGATAAACACCTTTCACAATTTTAGCCACCCGGCTATATTTTTCGCCATTACAAGAGAAAAACGAAAATGTATCGAATTTTCTGTTTGTTGTCTTCCATTTTTAAAACCTTGTACTCGTAACTGAATTAATCAAACAGAAAACCGCAAGTGGATATTTTAGTGCCAAATGTCACCTTTCCAACGAGCATAAATCTGAAACTGTTTAATAGATACCTCACGAGATATCAATCACTACAGACGTCTACCGAAAAAATAATGGATAACTTTTTCCCCAAACTAATATTATTTTGAATCAAATGTGTTACAAGCTCAATCGTAAGAAATTTCAAACCTTGCAAATCAAATAAATATTATTACAATGGCTTTCTATTTTGTAATCGCAATATTAACATTTTTAAATAAATACTATCATCTTTAAAAATTTTAATTTCTGACAACTTTATGTTTCCTAATGGAAAGGCAATAAATTGATAAAAAAAATATATTGATCGCTTTATCAGAAATAATATTGATCTCTTTATATTTTATGTATAAATCTTTAAATAAGTTTCGGAAAACAAGTATTATTTGTTTTCCGAAACTTGTAATACTTGTTAATAAAAATTGGTAATTGACTCGAAAATAAAAATTGATTGTTTAATAATATTTCTCAGAAAATTTGCAAATAACTTTTTTCTGAGAAATATTATTAAACTATCAACTTTTTGTTTCCATTATAATATCTTATGAATGCAGTTTTGAAAATGTTTATTTATAACTTTATTTTAAATAATTAAATAAATTACATTTACTGCAAGTATATCTATCTAAAACACTAGATTGATGAACAAAATGTATACTGCATGATATTCAAGATCTAAAATAAAAAGTATTTTGATGAGAAAGATTGAATTTGAACAAATCCTTGAAATTGGTTTAAAATTAGACCACAGAAATATGAAGCAATTTAATATTTCACAATGATTTACCACTAATGCATTCTTCTTACTTTATTGACTTTGCAATTCAAATAGGCAGTTGCTTTAGCTAAACATATTTCTGAGAAAATTGCCTGTTACGTTTATAAGAACAGAACATTCCCAAGAGAACATAAAAATTATATTTAGATAAGAATTTTTGCATTAATGTGATTTTGAAACAGAGTTATCTGTATGATGAAAATAAATTTTAAAAATGCTTTTTTATATAAATTCATTTTTGTCTTCTAATACTATTGAGCTTAATAAAATATACACTTTTGATTATTCACTATGAGAAATGAAATTTTATTTTTCATTCGCATCAAAGAAATTAAGCAATCCATTTTCTTGGACTAAAAACGAAAATATACATTACACAGTAGAAAAACTAAATAAATAAAACATAAAACTAATACTGTAGGGAAATGAAATTTTCGTGTTACATCTGATGAGATTTATTGCTTTTATTTTCAATGTATGTAATTTTATTATTTCTTAAAAAGTATAAACATTATCTCTTTCAGTCTCCTCAAAGTGTGTTATTATTTTATAGTGATCTAAACATATTAGATATAATAATAATAATAATAACACTTTCTTGATGCATAATAGAAATAACGAATTTTGAATTGGAAGTATAATTTGTAAGCTCCGTTTTCTTTTAATAAGGGAAAAACGCTATTATTAAACAAGAATTTATTTTTATTTATCTTTTAAGGGTTTGATTTTTGCTTGCAAGCAATTATAATTGTTGTCCAATAATTAATCTGACAATAATGAAACAATATTTATGATTTGTTATAATTAGTTATTATTTATGATTCAAATATACCTTAATTAATTATAATATTTCATTCCAAAAAATAAAGTGCAAATGCAACACATTAATATTATTTGGAAGTATTGAAAAAATACTATATAACTACTCACTAGTGTTTCAAGTATACATAAAATACTTTTTATATAATATATTCAAAATATAATAATTAAAATATTGCAATTTGATTACTATAACGAACTTGATAATTTATTATACTTTTAACATTCCATAAATTTATTATTCTAACTGTATTGAAAAAAGTTGTATTTAAAGAGAGAATGCGAAATCATTTTTTTTCTAAGATATAAGCAAGCCATGACAATTCTTGAGTATTGTTTAAAATTATTCGTTCTTCTGTATGTTATCTATAGATATTTCAGCATTGCAAATAAGCTTTTTTATAACCTATCTCGGAAAATCTATTATTTGAATTCTGATTTAAGCTATTTTAATTTAAAGGTATCCTGTCGCAGGGCTAAAATATAAAAAAATGTCACATTTAAAATTATATCAAAAGGCATTGTTTACATTTTTAAATTTGACTTTAAAGTTTAATATGTGTTCAATCCATAAATTAATTTGAAATAAATCAGGAGTAATATTAAAAATTTAAAAGATATTTTATAATTTTTAATGAAGTTTAATTCTGCTATACTCTTTTTATATATATAACGATAAAATATTTTATTAAATCTTTTTGTATTCTTTAAATCTTTCTTTTTACGATAAATTCATTCTTTCGAACAAAATTGTTCTGATATAAAAAAAACATGCCTTAAATTAATTCTTTTCAAGGATACAATTTTCGTAAATTAAAAATTAAATTTTAAGAAAGGATTATTTTTAATCAGGGATTCAATTACCGAAGGCACTTTTTTCATGATATTCTAAACTTTTATCTCGGCTTTTTTAATATTTTGTTACTTTATCTCATAAGAACATAACTTTTTTTAAACTCTATCACAAAAATAATTTCTTTTCTGTAAGGTATTATACATTCTTAGAATAAGAACTAAGAAATATTTCTATTCACATCAATTTTATTTACTTCATAAAAAATTATTTTAGAATAAAAAAAATTTTCTTTGAATAGTTAAAGCACCATCTTGTAGTATGTGAATTTTTATATTTTATATTAAAAGTTTCTTTATAATCAAAATAAACAGTACATGCACACAAAATACAATTCTAATTAAAAATTCAGTAAGATAAATATATTTTCAATAAAAATATAGTCCTAGTTGAAAATCTATTTATCACAGTGAAAAAAATATTTATCTATATGATGCATAGAACTTTTCTAATTTTGATGGCGCAAATATAGTAATCTATTAATTACATTTACATTATTATATGGTTAGACTGTACTTTAGGGTGCCCCTTTGGTTATCACCAAGTTGTGATCGCGATTGATCGCCAAGCAGGGCAAAACTTACTAGTGTTTTGATTGGTTTAGATCCAGTCGAGGCTCTGATGAATTTATCTGATTGGTTACCTGTTTGCAATGTAATCGGCGTAAACAGGAATGGATTTAAAAAAAAATCTCCAAGCTCGCCAAAGGGCACCCTAAAGTATAGTTTTACCTATTAAATATTACATATAATGTATTTTTACAAAACTGCATATTATTTTCTAAATATTGTTATTAATAAGGAAATATTAATAAATTAAGGATAATGCAGGAACTTGCCACTAAATGTGCAGAAATAAAATAAACGTGATTTTCATAAATCCCATATATTAAACAAATCAGAAACAACAAAAGAGATGGTGTATGTATGACGCCAGGTATATAGAAACCACGCATATAACACCCTGGAGCACTTACTCTCTATATCATTCTGACAATAACTGAATAGTATGTTGCTAGTATGATGGTTAATACATGGTATGACTCCTGATGGAAATACTGGCCATACAACCACAAGACATACTGAAGATCACATTATCGAGCTGCACTTGAGACAGAAAGCTCCACTCAGCAAGCAATGCAATCCGAAGATCCAGTACAATTGTATGAGATGGATGAAGGGCTGAGATTCGTTGGCCAAGTGTGTCTCACATACGCTCTATCAAAGCCAAGTCCGGTGAAAATGATGCCCTTCCTTATCTTCCTCCCATATGTCCTCCTCCTATTGCAGGCAGTCATTGACGATGATGTTCAAACGGTGGGAACGGTTCTGTCATCTATAAACATAAGGTCAGCGTTCACGGCACCCCTAAACAAAAACAACAAGAAATATTAATTACGAAATTCAGTATTTTATGTTGAATAACTCTTAATTTTTGTTCATTGATAATATTCTAAATTAGTAATTCATAAATAAAAAGAGGTTTAATCAGTTATAGATATAAGATGGTCTTGATATTAAGGGATAACTTTGATCTTCTTCCTATAATGAATTTAATGATTTCATAGTTTTAAATAAAAACATTGATGTAACTGCTTCATATTATCTTATTATTAACTTTAAGTCAAGATATTTTTGTCTGTTGATTATTGAACAGTTTTATTAAGTAATAGATAGTAGTTTGATGTTTCTTTCTTTTTCTATTCTTGAAGTAGTTTTGGCACCATTTATTACAATTACTAATTGAACTCAACTTAGGACTAGGTACAGGGAAGTATGCTAGTGCAACACAGTACTGAAGGAATGATTGTAATGCCGAAAGTTTTGCACACAGTGACAAAGAAGCAGAAGATTTGTCACATGTCTATTTCTATGAAATGTACGTCTATTGCCTACTACATCTGTAATGTTTGCCTAATGGTCCGACTATCATGACAGCCACTTACTCTGCCATATTGCAGGATCACGACTGCAAGTAATATTAAGAACTGTAGTCTTGGCATCTTGTCATGCGAAATTATATTTTTATACGATAATGCTCTTCCTTCTGGAGCTCCGGCATGCCAAGAACATTGCTAAGGTAATTCTACTGGGAGATTCTCAAACATCTCTCGTACAAACCTGAGCTCTCACCATATGATTACTGTATTTATGAGTCCATTCAAGAAAGTTCTAAAGGGATGGCGATTTGAAGCGATAATGAGGTCAGAACTACCGTTAAAAAATTTATTCCCCAACCCGTTCCAAATCCCTTTCACCACAGGCATCTATAATCTCGTAAACCACTGGGAAATTTGTTTCAAACTGGCATTGTCTAACCTATCCGCTATGTCTGTATCACTTCTTTTGCTTGCAAATAATTTATATTAATAATATAACCATTTATCAAACTGACTGACAGTAATACAACTTTTATTTGAGGGGCCCTTAAAAATTCATTTTTCAAAAGCTGATTTTTAAAAAATAGTTCATAATTACTGAAAATAATATTATTATTATAAAAATCTAAATATCAATTTTTATTAATAATCCTTGATATTATTAGTTTTGAAAAAGTAATAATTTCTTTTATAATTCTATTTGATTTATGAATTATGTTATAAAAATATTAATAAATTTCTGCATGTTTTCAAAACAAACTTTTTCAATGATTAAATTATGTTTCAATGTTAAAGAAAAGTTTTATTGGTTTTAAATGATGCGATTTAATGTATTTTTTTAAATTATATCTAAAATTAAGGCTTGCTATTAAGTCCTAAACTTAGATTATTTGTTAATGAATAATCACAAAACTTTTATAATATAATTTTTTCCTGTGATATAATTATCAGTGAAAAGAAAAGTAAAAAAAATTAAATCGGAAAATTTCATATATTTTATTTAAACAACAGTATAGTTTTTAATTGAATATTTTAATCTTCCTCATTTTAAAAAACAAATATTCAAAATAAATTTCTTCGAATTTTTGTTTCATGTGCTTAAAGAACAAAAATAGTGTTTCAACGATTTCTTTTTACTATTCAAGCTATTATATTTCATCACATGATATTTCTTCTACATATAAGTCAACAGCAGTTTCAAGAAAATGTTCCCTTTCCAGAAAAAAAACATTTTTCCTCTGTCAGTTTCAGTTATTTTCTTTTATCAGTTGACATGATTTCAACTTAAATTCCTGTCAAGGTGAGGAAAAGTTTTAATGGTGTAGGAACAGGTAGAACATAAAATTTTTGGTCTTACAGTTCTCAAACGATTGAGTTTCTTTTGAAATTATTTTATGAAAAAATATTTATTTTGTTTTGCTATTTTTAAGAAACATGCTGTAAAACTTTTAATATCTGTAGAGAAGAAAACCTCTTTTACAATTGATAAGAAAAATAAATGTTTTGAGTAAAATCTTGTATCTTAATAAATGCTTCATATTTAAAGTTTATTTTACAAAATATAAATATTTTCTTTCTTATAATAAAAAGAATTACAGAAAAATTTTTTTATCAAGGAAAAAGTATTTATGAAAAAGAAAATATTTAAATTAGAAATATTTAGTAATTAAAAATTCAGCGATTATAAAACATTTACTAATTAAAAATATAAATGCAAATTAATATAAAATTCTCGGTACTTACGTATTAACGCAACCAGGCAAAAATTCGCATAAATCGCCAAATAAGCAACAAAGTTAATGGCGAAGACGGTTTTCAATCAGTGCTAAAAGCAATAGCCAAAAGATTTCAGCCTAAAAAATAATTCTGCAACTTACTCAAATTCAAAACTGGAAGGGTTTAATGGCTATTTTATATTTTAAAACAAAAAAATATAAAAAACTGTATTAAAAATTATCTGTAATTAATAAATGTACATTTTCTTTCTATTCATACTTTCTTACTCAAACTTATAAATCGCGCCAACCTGGTTGCGATAATACGTAAGTAACCAATTCTCTTTCTTTCTCTCTGTATAAGTAGTTTATATTTGATAATAATAAAATAATTAGCATACCTGATCTGTATTAATCATTCACCTAAATTCTGAAGCCATCTTGGAATATTTCAGAATATTATAAGGATAACGACCTCCAGCTATATATTTAATAGTTTAAATATTAATAAACTGCGCCATTTTATACTCAATTCTGGAATAAACATTATTAATGCAGTTAAGTGAGTGTATGTAAACTGACTTTATAGTTGAGTCAGTAATTTTCCTCTAAGCACTATATTCTTGGATATTTAACATTGTTTGTAATCAATTCAGAAGACTGAAAGCTAATTCTTATCTTAAATTCGCAGTTTATTCATGAAAACAGTAACACATAAGTTAGTTGTTCAAACTCTCATCTGTTATATACTTAAATAAGTTTTCTCCTATAGAAAATATTTTTGAATGCTAAATTAAAGAGTAGTGAATGAGGGAATATAAATAGGCTCAGTTAATATTGTTAAGACGTATGATTAATTATTAAGTTCTTAAAATATATTCAAAACAATAAAACATAAATTACAATAAGAGTTATATTTTCTCTAAACTAATCCTAAGAAGGTTATTTACTAATTTGCTTGAATTCTGTAGATATACAAAATATTAGTGTTTAAGTCTCTGAGTATAATAAACACATTTATTGACGTATTTTTTTCATTCCTTAATATTTTTTTTGAAGTTTTGGGATAATCATTTTGAAGACAAATAAATAGATGAGTGAGTTTTATATTCACTATGTTCTTGGGGAAAACGTTAATCCTATATTAACCTACATAATTTATTAACTCATAGATGTTTTTTATCTGAATAATAAAATTCCCTTCTTTAATAAATAAATATTTAAATTAGTTTTACTTTCAAACAGTGATGCTTTGTAACTTTTCATCTGAAATGTATCATTGCCTAATTTTTACACTTTGGTTAATATTATCATCGATAACACTTATCAGCAAATAGGAAGGATACAATCAAATCACATAAATTTATCAAAAATAACAAATCATGTCTTAAATTAAGATATAGTGAATACACATTTTATGAAAGAAGACAGCAAATAAAGTAGAAAATTGTTTACCATTGTTCATAGAATTTATTACAGTAAATAACTTTCAATAAATGGTTATAGTAAACGTTATGGACAAGTATTTACATAATGCAGAATAATTTGAAGATTATTAGAAAATTATATTATTTTCTAAAATATTATTAAAATTTGCTTATATTATATACATTAGAATCCCATAAAAACTGAAAACTTTAAATAAATATCTGCTAACTTAATTAAATCAAAATTATTGTAGGATTTCAGTTTGGATAACTTGCGTAATTTACCTTTGTGAAACACAATTAAGCATAAATTTTCATATTAAATTCCTAAACTAATCTTCACATTTCCATAGTTTCTTAAAGAGTAACTTTTGACCGAAATAAATATACTTAAAGAAAGATCATGACCTTTTCTCTTGTAAGCATTCCCGAGCATGCTTAAAATGTTAATGGCCCACATGTTTGAAATCATCAAACATTCCTTTGTAATTCGCAATATCGACAGAACTTTAACTTTAGTAATTATCTCTTCTTTAGTTAGAACATAAATAAAGTCTAGTTCAAGTATTTAAATAAATACTAGAGAGAAATTAAAATAATTAAATGAATTTTACACCATTTGAATAATAATAATAATGTTGATTTAATGTACTATGATTGTTGAACATTGTATTAAGATTTTAACTAATTTCCTAATTTCTTATATATATATATATATATATATATATATATATATATATATATATATATATATATATATTTAACTTTATTATAAAAACTTAATTATTTAAAGTTTACAATTTAATTTGATATGTCCTCAAATGTAATATCAACAATAGAAAGTAAATTCTAACAATCAATTCATGAAAGAGAATTTACAAAGTTCTTACAAAAAATATTAATCATATATTTGCTCACGTGATCTATTATTTAAATAAATTGCCTAGGTATTAATACTAAAAAGTAAAATTCACACTTCTTTAGTAAGTACATATTTTAAATTCATTTTATTTTCAAATACTGATGTTTTATAAATTGGTCTTCTGAAACTGAATGGTTACTATTGTTTTTATAAAAAAGAGACAGCCAATATAATATTTATTGAAATACATGAATACAGGAAATATAAAAAATTAATAACCGTAATACAAAACAATTTGTGTTGTGTTGGAAAATTAAACAATGCAAGGGATTTAAATAGAAATAAGAATTCTAGAAGAGTAACACAGCTTTGATACATCAGTGATATATCGATTTGCGTATCATAAATTAAAACGGAGCTTTAAAAAATGGTGGTGGTATTGTATTCAATGTAACTTTAATTGTATGCCAAATTTTATCTATCACTAATTTCCAGAATGGTATATTTAATAATAATATACCAATATGAAAATAATCATGAACAATATAAGTAGTTCATGATTACTAATATACTAACTTCTTGGAGAATGAAAAAATTTAAAAAGCTTACTAGAAAGTAAAAAACCTAATCAGAACTATAGTCAATAGGCTCAGCATACTAAGAGAGCAAGAAAAAATTGCGGCTATAAAATTTTTGTTAAAATTGGCAACTCTTAAATCTCAAATGTTGGAGGGCATTAATTTTATGGAAATAATAATAACCAAAAATCAATGGAATAACCAAAAAAATAATTGTAATTAAGGACATTGTTTTTTAAGAATTAATATATTCAGGACTTAAATAATAATTTACATAATGAATCATTATATAGAAGCATAAAATAAAAAGACTTTGATCTTTTATCTTCCTAGAAAAAATTGCGAAACAAAAAAAAAAAATAAGTGTAAAAAATGAAAGAACTTTTTCCAATTAAAAAGATAAGAGACAAAAAAATTATATATTATATTTGGAAATATCTATATTATAAATAAGTTAAAGAATATATTACACATCGCACAAAACATTTACACCATAAAATTAACAATTAATATTAACAGTTATTTTAAAATGGGAAACAATACACTATTCTTTTCACACAATATCTCCTATTCATCTAATGCATTCTCTAATTACAAAACAATCGTAAAACCACTGTGAAACTTCGCCTCTCAGCCGAAGCACACGACAAACTAATGAATTATGTTTCCTTGAATGTGACGAATAAAATGTTTACCAAAGATTTGGCCATTCTTCATGACATTCCTAGCACGTAATGCCTTCAGAAATCTAATTTTCGTCTTGGCAGGAAATAAGGTAGACTGCACGGTTGCTAGTAATACTTCATCCAGGAGGAAAGCTAATAAATATCTGCCACTTGCAGATGTGCTGATATCAGGCTAATTCGTAGTTTATGGTTGAATTTATATTTTATTATGTCGAGCGTTAGCTCTATTTATCAAGGTAATTTTGCAATTCGATAAAAAGAAAGTATTAAACTTCATATGAAAAATTATTCATAAATCTCATACATAAGTTTGACAAATTAAATTATATCTTACAACTTATTACCTAGAAAATTCATTATGTGTAGATATAATAATATCTAATCCAAAATGACAAGGTCTTCAGACAATGTTTCTCACATTTTATCTTTAAATAGACACTTGATATACAAAATTATTTACAACAGCTCTGTATAACATGAAATATTGTAAATTTATATATTTTCCTCAAATTAATAATATATATGGCCTTTATATTTTATGAGAAGCTACAAGTGATAGATGAATTTAAAATTTTAAGCCAATAAAGTAACATGTTACTATTTGTATGTGGAGGTACTACTTGTATTATTTAATATAACATTGCATATCCTCTCATAACATATTAAATTAAGAATGTTAAATTTATTAGTACGAATCCTGAGAAATTTTATATGTAATCTTTAATATAATGATTTTATTGATATATATGCAAACATACATTTAGTTAAATTCATTTAAATATTTACATAAATAGCTAGATATATGCACATATAGAAGTGAAGATACTTTTACTGTTTTTGATAATAGATATCGAAAACGGGAATAATTATATATGTGAGTGATTATTTAAACATCTAAGACACATTAATAAATAATTCTTCTTACATTTGATCTATGTTAATTAAAGATGCTTATATAAAAGTTAATTTATTTCATTAATAATTCAACAACATAATTCATCAACAATTCAAACAACATTAATAATTCATCACTTTCAGTGGTTATATTACTCTATTTAAAATGGATTCTCTACGATTTAATGCAAGCACAGTTAAACAACAAGAGATAGATGTTATGCTCATACTTTTCATTGAGGTGGTTATAAAAATATATTAAAATTTTCATTCATTGGATGGATTGTTATCATATATTTTGGTCAGTAGGCAATACTGGGAATTTGAATTTTTGGAAAGCAAGTACACAATTGGTGCTCAAGAAAGCCTTAAAAATTCCTTAGCTGTTAGAAGGTATGAAAATAACATTGAAACATAAACATATCAAATTCGTTAGAAAATAATAGAATATAAAGAGCGTTTCATTATCACCTATTTTCTTTGAATACTGAAACATCAACTTATTTTCTCACGTGACATAACTTCTTTTTTCCATAATTTGGAAAGAAATTCCTGTATTCTTATGAATAAATTTTGAAGAAGTATGACTAAACAATATTTGTGTATAATTTGACTCATTTATTCAAATTATTTTTCTCTATTAAGTAAATAAATATAGCATATATTTATAAATTTAGTTTCAGTATACTCAAAAAATGACAATTAATAATAAAACAAAAAATAAAATATTTTGTTTGGAAACCAATATTTTATAGCACTTTATGATTAAAAATATTCCTATCTTTATCGTATCCAAATAAAACGTGGCCAACGGTTTCTCATATTTAAATTTTTTCAAATGTGAATATAAATTTAAATCTATCTATTTAGTTAGATGAAAAAAAGTAGTTGAAAAACAACATTGCTTTATAATATTTCAAAATAAAATTTTATATTTTAGTTAAGCAGATTATAAAGCAAATATTATATTTCATTTTTATATAGAATTTAAATTTTAGTATTTTCAAAAATCTTTATTTCAAACAAAGCACAAATTAAAAGATATAATGTATCGACAACCGTTCACTTTTATTTTGTAGCAATAAAACTAAACTGAGGTAATTGATGATATTTTTGATGAATGGAGAGAAACGTTTTCTAATAAAAATAAAACCCCGAAAGAAATGATTAAAATAATTTGAAAACTCTAAATTTAATATGGAAGTAATTTGAACTTTTGTGGAAATGTAAATTATAAAAAGATTTATCCTAATTACTTTTAATCTTTTAGCAGTTAATGAAAGTTCAAACTATAAATTGTTAGTGATTAATTTAGGAAATAAATCCTTCTCCATTGAATTTTCCTTAAACTTTTTAAGAAAGGCTTATAAGGATTTTTACTGTGATTCATAAAACAAGAAAAATGAGCTTACTCTTTTTCTCAAATTAAGTTTTCTCTATTTCTTAACTATCAGAATAGTAAAAGAATTATAAATAAAATATTCTAAAGAATAATTTACAAGTAATTACCAATTAATAGTTAAGCATTTCTAAATAATATAAAGAAAGCTATTTCATTATCACCTTCTTTAATAAAAATAAAAACACTTAATCCAATAAAATAACTACATATTACAATGCAGCCAATTAAAGCTTCTTTCACATCAGCTTCTGATACATTAAAAATTTAAAGTCATTAAATAAGAATATTAAGTTTTTAGTTGCTATTCAAATTCTTGTTTCGAGTATAGTTTAGAATTTTAATAACTTGAACTTGTTTGTTTCTTCACAATAAAACTAATTAAGTTTCGTTTTTAATCTTAATTTGTTAGAGATTTCCTAACAGTTTAAGATTAAAAACGAATTTTTAAGATTTAAGATAGATACAGAATGTAAGCAATCTTGTGTTTGTAAATTTAAAGGTGCATATAATTGTCTTTAGTAACCAAATTAATACATGTTAAATAAAAGCATGAATCAGTTTATATTTAACGTGTATTTTATTGGCAAACCAAACTACTCTGACAATTATTTCCAACTGATCTGTATTAACTTTAAGAGACTGAATGCTACCAATCTAGCTCTTGCATATTTGAATAATTATTGTTTCCTAGCTTATTAAAATTATTTCAAGTTACAATTATATAATTTGTAACATTTAATTGTTTAAATTTCGTATCGTCTAATCAAACCTACTTAATTAAACCTATTACTTACCTCCACAATGTTTCATCAAGTTAAAAAAGTAATTATTTTACTTCCATTATAATAAACCTTACTTTAGTACTCTTAAATTGTGTCTAATTTTAATCAGAAGACATTTGGTTAATGCAAAAACTATTGAATTCATAATTTTGTCTTACTTCTCTAAGTTATAAAATTAGTTATTAATTCTGACACAACATTTATTTGAAACTTGCCATGCTCAATTTATTCTTAAATATATACTTTTACTTTCATTGCATATCAACAAGGAAACTGAATGGATTAAACTTAAAAAATATAGAATATTATCAAATTTCTTTTCAGGTGATTTTCTGTTATTTTTTAGATTAATTTAATGCAGTCAATTAAAAAATTTTAATATTAAAACTTACTGGTAAATTCTTTAATACCTGCAATGCAACTTCTTTTACTTTTGAATTTACATTTAAATGTTAGTGATCATATGAGGGAAAAATTCAAAATGATTGTTATTGTTTTGTTTGATAAATTTTTAAATAGATTTGCAATGAAACAGTATTGAATAAATTAGGAAAAAATTAGAAATTCTTTTTAAAAACATATCTTATATTTGATAAATAACAATATAAATCACATACATATATACATATATAAGAGTACTTATAGCTGCTCGCTTTGCATTAAAAAAAAACTTATTTTATTATTGACTTAAAATATAGTTGAAACAATTAAAAATTTCATCAAGGAATAAATTTACTTAAGCAATTATTTATTCGAAGCTAAATTTGGCTTCAAACTATACCATTTTAAATTTTTTCAGACTTCTCAAAATTGCATATGAATTGAGTATAAATCAAGTCTACCTTCATCTAATGATTAACTAGATACTTTAAAACTAAGTTACTTTTCTGGTGTCACTGAACAATTATAAATTTAATAAAATTCACAAACAAATGATAAATTTTCAATATAAACTTATATCATTGAAAGACAAAATAATTTGAAAATTATCAGCTAATCCTATATATTTCTGGTGTCGATTGGGATAATTTGGTATTTTATTTTAGTTAACATCTAACTCTTACACTAAAATAAGAACATCTTAAGAGTTAAGATCTAAGAGAAGAAATGAAATTTTACTAAATTTTTTTTATAATAGAAACATTATACAATTTTATATAATGGGAATAAATATAGACTAAATAATTTTACTTTCATTCTGTAATTTAATTCATTTTTGTAATAATACCCTTTAACTGCATAGAAATATTAAACATTTTACATTGTATATCCTTTTTTTTTTTTTTTTTTTTTTTTTTTTTTTTTTTGTCAATATCTTTTATTCTCGTTTTTCTATTGCATTATCTTAATATTCTCAACGTCATTTAAATAGCAATCCATTTCCTCCATCTGTATTTTCTTTAAATATTAACTATTCTTTCATAATTATATAAATTTTCTTCTGATAATTTTATTAACAGTGTTAAACTTAATTATAAGAAATTCTTCAAATGAAATGAAAAATTATTTTTTGAAATTTCTATTATTATGTGAAAGAGATCCAAAAATTAAAGTGTCACAACATATAATTAAAAGAAAGTAAATGTCAAAATATTTTCTAAAAATTGATACATTAATATAGAGTCTATTTTACATAACAAGGGTCAGAAATAAACTACCATAACGACATAAATCCTGAATATAGGAAAAGAATTATTGAAGCCCATCGCTGCTTCTTTGGTTTAAGAGCATTATTGAAATCTTACTTAATAAAAAGAAAGACAAAGCTCTTACTGTATAAGGTACTGATCAAGTTGGTTTTGATTTATGCCTCTGGGACATGGCCTTTAATAAAAACTGAAGAGAAGATATTAGCGACCTTCGAAAGGAAGGTCCTGCGAACCATCTTTGGAGCTGTTTTCGATAATAACAACTGGAAAAAAAGATACAATTTTGAAATATATAAGATCTTCAATGACAATGATATTATCAAGTCTATAAAACTAAGCAGAATGAGATGGGCAGGGCATGTACTAAGAATGAGGCCAGAACGAACAGCATTAAAAGTTTTTAATGTAACCCCCTCTAATAAAAGACCAAGAGGAAGGTCCAAAAAGAGATGGAAAGACTGTGTAAAAGAGGACTTTGCCATCCTAAAAGTAAAGAATTGGAGAGCAATCACTGGGAGAAAGGCAGATTGGGAAAATCTTCTGAAGAATGCCCAGACCCACAAAGGGCTGTCGTGCCAATGCTGATGAATATAGAGTCTACATTTTCCAAATATTACCATGATGTTAATACACAAGTGATAGGTAATAAATACATAATTTTACGAATTGCAAAAGGGGTATAATTTTACCAATATAGCTTATTTCAGACTTATAAATAAAATACTCAAATAATGTTCTTTTACTAATTCACGAAAATAATATACGAAAAGTATTTCTCAAAATTACTTATGTTACATTATGTTCTTTACATAATTATATTTATATTTGAAAAAAAATATTTCTCTTGATTATATCATTTTATTTTTAAATATTTTAAGCATGATTTATACTTTCAAATGTTATTCAACATTGTCTGCTGAATATAATTTATTCAAATTAGACAAACTACCACCTTTTCGAGTAAATACAGACTATAATTATTTTTTTAATTTTTTAAATATGATGAAATAAATAAGAGGGTCTAATACATTTAATTTAGAAACAATATCTTATAATTTCAAAAACAATGGTTTCATACTGGAACTGATTCACGTTGCTTAAATAAAATGCAAAACTAATCTAGCATTTTCAAAAGATTTATCCAAAATGGGATAATAATTTAAGTTTTATAATTCTTCATCTCAATCAGTTATTTTAATGTATTTTTTCTGAAGATTTAAATAAATTTTATATCAAATTATGTGTTCTTATTATGATTCTATAACTACCAAATTCTATGACTACAATATCATTTAACGCATATTATTGACTAATTTATTTATACTATCTCTTTATTTATTTAATTACAAGCACATTTTTAGGTGTGTATAAAAGCTTTTAGATTTTAGTATTCTAATTTTATTGTTAATTAAAAATGTACGGTGCTCAGTGTAGCAGTGTTTTATAATTTATCTGTTGTCAGTTAAAGCCATTCAAGCATGGTAGTTAACAACACCTACATACAATCTGTGGAGAGATCACTCACTAAATTTGACACGTAAGTAACACCATTTTTTAAAAAAAAATGTTTAATTAAAAGAGCCAAACTTGTATCCATGTTTTACCACAAGTTTATATTTTTCAAATACGTTGAGGTATAAAATAAGGGAAATTAATTTTAGGAAGTAAGAAGCTGCTATTAATTTTAATCAATCATTTCTTAGCTTGAAAGATGTTATTTTACATTGAAAATTACTTCTTCTCTAAGAAAACTACAAAAGATAATCATTCGAACCACAAACAAATGCAAACAAAAACCAAACAAAATCACGCACAAAGCAAATATTTATTATTAAAATTCTTATTTAATGTATTATACTTGATCAAATAAAACTATAAATTTTAAACAAATTTTTCCTATGAAGATTTATAAACGTTTGTTAATATTTATAATTTTATTACAAATTAAAAGTATATATTATTAAAACATCAGTTCTTTTACTTTTATCTTAAATATTAATCTATTACCTCAAACATATATGATAAAATTAATTTAATAATTTTTATATCTCTGTTAATGATAAGTTTAAGAAGAGCACTATAATTTTTTTTTTAATTTTAATATTGCATTCGAAAATTGTATACCCAATCATAAATTCTTTCCTTATCAAGTTTCTCTTCATTTTCTAAACAACACGATATAAGCCATTTACTTTATTTATTAGGACATGTTGAACAAAATCTGTTCCAGTATCTTGACCATTACTCATCACATGCATACCACGTACAGCCATTAGCAATCCAATTTTTACCCGGTAGAAAGAACGTCAGGTAGACTACCCCATCGAAAGTAGTACTTCATTCAGGAGGAGTGTTAATAAATATCTGTCAGTCGCAGATGCTTCAATATTAGGTTATTTTCGAGCATATGATGTTTAGAAAATATATAAAGCGATAAAATATATTTTGCACTTAGCATTGGATTGTTTTTTTTATGGTTTGTTTAAGCAAGAACATGAATTATAAAAATCGATTGGTCTGTGTATTAATAAATAAATCAAAATAAAGTCTGATAAATTTTTTATTCAATAAATTTAAATTACGTAATGCTCTAAGTTTAAAAACTCAAGATTTTATTAAGAATAAATTCAAGTTAATTAGATAAAATATGAAATAAAGATATTAGAATTAAAAAAAAACTTATAAATTTTTTAGTCTCTCTATATATTTAAGAAGATAACAAAGTAATATGCATAAAGTTTTATATGCACTTAAATTATAATTATTAATTGAGAATATTATGTTTAAATATTATTTTCATGGGATGAAATTAAGCTTTAATGAATTGAATAAAATAAAATAAAATGAAATTCATAAATATATTACTTATTTTCGTGCAGGAAAAATAAGAACCTTTATTAAAAATAATTAAATCAAACAATTTACATAATTTTCCAAAAACCAAAATTTTAATATTTACAATAGTTAGAAATTTAGAATTGTTAGAAAAATTAAGATTAGTAAATACTATATTCCTACTTTTCACAGCATATTTTTTAGGAATCCAAAATAAATTCTCAAATAAAGCTTTACATTTTTCAATAACAAAGCAATTTTTTAAAAACGTATGGTAGATAACAATTTATAATTTATATATTTTGAGCAAAATGTTTAATTATTTCAAAAATTGTGAATCCTTAAACTCTATTAATTATATTCAAAATAATAAATAACTAAATTATGAATTCAACTTAAATAATTATCAAGATGATTAATTTGAGCTAGAAATTTTTATTTTAACATAAGTATTCAAACAATTCTATAAATCAATCTTAATTTACAATGCATTGATAATTTTAGGTTTTTTAATCATCAATTTTTAAAATTGGTCATCATTTTTTTGTATTTTTTTACTTTAAATTTCCAAGCAATATTTAATGGAATATTCTGAATATGATTTCGTTAATCTTATGAATACTTTCAAAGCATATTTGTAGCTTTTTACTTAATTTTTAATTTACAACTTCATTTTCACTCGAATGAGACTTAACTAAAAACTTTCTTAGTATAAAATTTTAATACCATATTTTTCTTTCTGAATGTGTGAAGATATCAAAAAAGAGATTGGACTGAGTATTAATTTGCACCCTTTGTAATTAAATTAACATTTATTCAGTATTATAGAAGCGCATATGAATATTTATTTTTAATCATCGTAAAAGAATTTTTTTTTCGTAAAGCGTTAATAAACGTGATCAAAAATTTATAAAATTACAAAATACATTTTAAAAAATTAAAAGAATGTGTATTCTTCTATTTATTCTTAGAAACATCTTTCTAGAATTTAAACATAATTAATTAATAAACTCCTCTTATAATTACCCTAATAATTAATGCACAACTTAATGCACGAATTAAAACATTTTCTTCCATTCTGGGGCTTACTGGACTTTCATTTATGCCATAAACAGGGCTTAACCTGAAACCATCATAATTAACACAGTTTCGTTACACTCATTAGATTGATCAATAAAGAAATATGAAGTGTGATTAAAACAGGGTCTAGGCAAAATAAATTTAATTAAAAATGACCCTCTACTGAGCTTTTTTCATCATATGCACACTTTCATACATATGATGTTTGCCAAGTCAAAATTAATGCTTTTTCTTATTACTACTTAGTTACAAAACTGCGATAGATTAATTATATTACTTAATTTCAGAACATGATGCCATCAAAATATCAATAAAATATTGAATCGATCATTACTTAATTTTAAAATGTGTTTTATAGCTATCAAATTTTACACTTGATTAAAGTTTTTCTTATATACATAAGTATAATTTATAAAAGACACGAATATATGGTAACTTATCATTTAAAAAGTTGTTCTTAATTCATTTAACTAATTTCTTAAAAATTATCTTCCTTTATATAATTTTAAATATTTTCGATATTTTTTTAAATAAATGTTCATGCTAGAGTGGTCGCATGAACAATTTAGCATTTAATTTAAAAAATCTATTTTTATAATTTACTGTCTTTTTATTTTATCACTTAAAATATTAAATTATTAAAGACATTTTTGTATATATTACATAAATAAAATAGTACTTAGTTTGTTTTAATTTCATTTTGAAATTGGATTTTGCAATAAAACAGTTGATACTGCATTTTCCAGTCTATTCTAAATATCTTATGATTTCTGTAAATATATTCTTAAACTATTACCATAAAAATTACTAACGGCTCTCTTAAAGAACTTCTTATAATACATAAAAAATCCCAAAAGTGAAGCTTAATAAGATCATTGAACTGTTAAATTCAAAACTTAAAACGTAGTGTATTTTAAATAAACAATATTGAATTAGTGTGTATTTTTCATAAATTATATAATATTATACACAATTTCATATACAAAATGCATTTCGACTAATATCTAAAGCTATTTTTTACTAATTCTAAAGTATTAATCTAAAACAGAAGACATCAAATCTTATGTAAGTATTTTTTCAGTATTTATTAACAGTAGTTACACATATATTAAGTGAAAATTAATTCTTTGAAACTCTTGATAATAATCAAACTTATTATAAATTAGATTTAGAATTTCCTTTTCATTGAGTTACATTTATTTTGAATATTTCTGTCTCTCCAAAAGTTATTAACAATCAAATAATTTCCAGTTTTCTCCTTAAAAAATATTTCTCTCCTGAATGATAATGATTGAAGTAAAGGTTATTTCTAAACTACTACACTGTGCATCTTTCCAATGAAAAAAGTATTTACTAAAGCACATATTTTTGTCGTTGTATATGCACTATATGCATACGCAAGTAAAGTGCTAAAAAAATTTGAAATTTATTTTATTAAACGGGAATGTTTCAGAAGAACATTTTATAAATCTATTTAATATCAATATAATAAACCTTGACTGGCAGTTTTATTTCTTACTTTTGTTGAAGGTAAATAGTCAATAAAAACTTTATGTGCGAGAATATATCTAAGAGAATAAATTGGTCAAATATATAAGGTAAACGAAAACATTCTTGCCATTTTTAATGGCTCAAAAGAACATGAGTAACAGAAAGTGTAACCTATTGTTAGTCCTCGAAGTAACTGCCATCAGCACACATCCAGCACTTTCTAATAGCGTGTCTCCAGTTGTGCAATACCCCTGTGGTGAAACTCCGGGGTTTTTGATTCAAAGAAGTCTGTTAGTGCTTGGTGCAAATTTGCTTGATTGGTGAAAGATTTTCCACGAATATTCAGAAAATGGAAAAGTTGGAAATCTGATTGTGCATATAGGAAATCTGAATAAAGAAAATTCCCAAACAAGCCAAGAAGAGTACATCCTTCCTATTAACCTGTGCTGGCTCTTTCTATTGCGATGCCTATTGCACACGTTCCATTGTTACGAGTGCAGGTGTACAATGACTGTTTGGCAAATTTGTAGCAGCTCATAGTGAGCCACTTGATCACTAGTATACCACACATAAAGCACAATCTTGCGTGTGTTCACATTGACAAATCTCCCAATTTGAATTTGCGAAACCAATGTCATGTCGTACGTTTATTCACGTCACTATTGCCAAACACTTGACATGTTCAGCAATTTGATGCAGGATTTGATAATCACACTTTAATTTCGAAAGGCAAACAACACCAAAAGAGCTATTTCGACCTTTTATTTATATACAAACCT